>CM071932.1:15277909-15553340 GCA_016081115.2 Rehmannia glutinosa | reverse complement strand
TCACGAAAGGGCTTAACAGAGATCAATTGAGTAAATTGCTAGGGAATGGGATTAAAATCCACAATTTAAAGAATGATTAAAGTGGTAACCCAACCTTGGTATTTGGAGATCCCAAGAACTTGGTTCAATGGGAAAACTAAGCTTTAAAAGTTCGATTAAGCACTTGTAAATCGAGTTAACCCATCCCTAGAAGACAGAACAAGTGCAATAAACTTGTTGGTTGTGGTAAGGTTAAGTCATAAGGACTTTTAATGATAAATTGACTCGGTCAAGAGAGATCATCTATATAAGTGAGAAGTGAGGGCCGCTTCAATGTAACACTTATGAATCCAAAGATGTTGTCCATGGCCAAAAAGGACACAATCAAGAACGGAATGTGACAAGTCATATTGTGTAAATGTCATTGACTAGGTGTACACGAAGGAGGAATAGTTCAAGGCATTGCGTCCACTAGGCCGCCAGTATATCCGATGATATTTACAAAGGAAGGTTCAAAGTCGCAAACTACGTCCGATACAATATGGTTTCAATTAAAGCGAGTACAAGAGTCCGCATTTTCATGTGCATTTGATTTCCACTCATGTGGGGATTGTTGGAAATTGGTTTGAGAAGTAATGGTTGATACCTAACTTTGAACAATTTTTAGTGACTAATTATTTAATTTTGGAGGAATTAAATATTAAAATAAAATTCTGCGTTTCGAGTAGATGAGTGTGGTATATTTAACTTCTCAAAACCATTTAGTGGTGAGTGAGAAATAAAATCCACAAGATAGTCACTTTGAAATGGGATAATGGATGATGGGAAGGTGAAAAGACACCATCCCACATGGGAATAAAATATTAATTTTATTCAATATATAAGTAAGTGGGTGTATAAGAGTGTGCAAGATGAAATAACTATACACATGTGAGGTGTGGTGGGCAAGGCCACACTTGCAGCGAGGGCAGTGTTAGGAAATTTATTGTTTAGATTTTGATGAATGCCATGTAAAACTTAGAATAGGAAGTTGGCACCCCATTCTTGTTGTAAAATGCATTGTAATAAATAGGTGGTCAAGCCGAGTTAAGTCGGCCTACGCCCAAACATGCAAGAGGACAACTCGGAGACTAGAAGGAAGACTCATTGCGAGGCAGTGAGTATGGCAAAGAAGAGTAGACGGGAACTCTATCAAGAAGCGGTGAGATGCGGTGAGTGGAGTATCGTCAAGTCAACTCAAGAAAAGCCAAGTCTCAAGTTGAAGTGACGGAAGAGTCATCCAATGATTGGAAGTTGACTCTAAGTCACCTGGGGAAAGCAAAGAAATGCGATCAAGTCGAGATAATGAAAAAAGATCCGTTACGTAAATCAAGAGAATTGCTTAAACAAGTAATATCTCCATACTACCTTTCTCGAAGTGCTTTCGGCCCCGAAGCGTGCAAAAGGAATTAACCAATGGGAAGCACTACACCGTGTCGAACTCGAAAAAGTGGAGAACAATTCATACGAGGAAATGGCAATTCCAAGGATCGCAACAAGACAAGCCAATGATCGCAAGTGACTTTAAAAAATAAGCCTATCTCTTCAACGGGCAAATTTTTGAAAGATCACTATAAAAGGCGAGAAATGATTTTGAGAAGAGTGACGGACGAGAACCAAAAACGTTCAAGTAATTATTAGAACCGAAACCGAAATATTCTCAATCCTCAAGCCTACACTACGAAGAACATCAATCCAACACTCACCTGTGAAGGAAAGATAACTTCAATCGGTTGAAGAGGAAAAAAACGAAAAATCAAGGGGTCTACATTCCACGAAGGATTGTAGGAAGGTTCAAGGTCGAACCAAGTCTTAAGCTTTTGGAGGGCTTCGTGATCAAATCCAAAGAGCTTGAGCAAGTGGGCTGTAGTAGCAAAGCGGTTTGCCTGTGAAGAAGCCGAGTCGTCGAGAAGCGGTGAGTGATCAAGGCGTCTCGATCGACCGAGTCCCAAAGGATCAAGTTTTTGTGTGATCAAGACTTGTATCCGGGATGCTACCACTTTGTATCTTACCGATCAATACCTAGTGGATTCCTCCGGGAGTTGGAGAAGAGAGGAGTAGAAGAATTACCCCATCTTGAACCTCTATAAAAATTTCATTGTGTCATTTACATTTCAAAGACTTTAATTCTGCATCTTAATTGTTTAAATCTGTGATAAATTTGCTATCCACTTGATAATTTCTAAGTACTAAACCAAGCACTAAATCCTTGTTTAACCAAACTTAAGGGTGTTAAGTCTTCCTGAAAACAAACCACGATTGAGTTAATTTAGACCCAAACAGTGAGTTATTCCATCAATGACTCGATTGAGTGCGTTGAGAGACTAACTCTCTTGATTAACTAAATTGGTGTCACCTAGGACACAAGCGTAGTATCAACTCGAATATTTAAAAGGACTAAATCGAAAATTTGGTAAGGTTTATTCAACCCCCTTCTAAACCTTACACTTACACCCCTTGGGACCTACAAGTGGTATCGAGCGGTTGGTTCATTGAACCCTCCGCACCGGTTCTTGAACTAGATCTCCAAACTTTTCAAAGTCGCTTTAGTACTTAAACTTTCAAAACTCTTTTTATCATTAAAAGTTATTATCATGGAAGCAAATTTGACACGCATCCCTATGTTCACTATTGAAGAATTTGATGATTGGAAAATTCGTATGCGAGGCTCATCTATCAAAGATTACATGATGAGATGTGGATATTGATAGAGGATGGGCCTTTGCAAATCTTAAAGGTGAGCACATTTGTAAGAAGAAGAGCTGCTGACTAAAGGAGAAGAGGATGTTGCTCCCGGACGATCATGGTTGAAAACCAAGAACTGAATGGACAAATGATGACAGAAAAAGATACAACCTGGACAATGTAGCCAAGGACATCCTTTACAAAACATTGGACAAAGCCATGTTCAATAAAGTCAAATCATGCAAAACGGCTAAAGAAATCAGGACAAGCTAACATTGATTTGTGAAGGCTCGGAGCAAATCAAAGAAAACAAATTATCGGTGGTCGTCTGAAATTTGAGAACTTCAAAATGATCTCGGGAGAAAACCTGGATCAACTGGATGCTCGGTTCACGTAAATCACCAACGAGCTATATGCACTTGGAAAGGAATATACAGAAGAAATGTGTATGAAAATCCTAAAAAGTCTTCCGGTGAATGGGAAATGAAGGTCATGGCACAAAGACATTCCATGGACCTATCGAAGACCTCCAACCATGAACTATTCTCGGATCTCAAAGCCTACGAATTTGAGTGAGAAGAAAAGATCAGGAAGAGGCAATTTGTACCCAAAACATTTGCTCTAATTGTTAAGGATGGAAAGAGAGCCGAGGTCAAAGAAGTCATTGATCGGAAGAAATAGCCAGCCGATGGTTAAAAGGTTCAACAAGTTCTTCAATAAGAACTACAAGAGAGGCAAGGCGAATCTTCCGGAAGACACTTAGCTCCTCCAAGTCAAGGGAAGATAGGCCAACCAAGAGAACAGATCATCAAAAAGTGAATATCAAAGGTGACAATCCAAGAATGGAAAGAGTGATCAAAAGGTTGAATATCTATCTTTGAATCTGTAGACAACCAGTCACTATGCCATTATTTGCCCATATCCTGTAGTCAACAAATACGAGGAATGAAGAAGAAAGAAAGGTCTTGAGAGAAAGAAGACAAGAAAAGAAAAAGGCAATGTTGGCTCAGAGAGATGCAAACAACAAGTCAAGAGAGACAGGCAGTGATTGAGAAAGAATGAAGCCGACTACTCAAGTGACTCGAAGAAGAAGCCCGATATGTTTAATGGCCAAGGAACAAGATCAACCTGACCAAGAAGATGAGGTACACTCTAACTCATCAAACTCGGATTCTAGTGATAGTGACGTGACACACACACACTTCATCACCCACTCCGATCTTTATGATTCATTAGGCAAAATGATGATAGACTTGAACACATTAAATCCTCACACACACTACTAAATGAGGAAAACAACCTACTCAAAAGCAAAACTCACGGTGACTAAGGAGCCGAGTACTCTAAGTCAAATAGTGATGAAAATGAGAGTTTAAAAATTTGAAAATGCTAAGCTAATAATGAGAAATAGTTGCCATAGAAAAGAGGAGAATGACCTCAAAAATGTGATTGCATCATTCACTAAGGCATCTAAATCATTGGATGATCTTATTATGAGTCAAAGAGAATGTGGAGACAAGACAAAGCTTAGGATTTAATTCCTCTGTGCTATGTCAAACTTCAAGAGTAATTTTGGAAAAAGGATCTTCAAGCAATGAAGAGTCTAAAAAATCCAAAACTCTAAATGTTGCACACACATTCACTCCAAAGCACAATTACAAGCAAAGCGGCCTTGGTTATAAAGGAAAAGGAAAACAACCGATTGAGTGCTATTGAAAGGACAAGCGAGAAGAGATTCACCGAGTTCTCAAAGAAACTCCAAAAAGAAAATACTCTGTAAAGAAGAAGCGAGCTACCAAAACCCCAGAAAATCTATAAAAGAAATACATATGATGGGAATGGTAGAAAATATCCAAGCCAAGTGATTGGAATAATGTAAACTATCAAAGATAGACTTATGGAATATAAGCCCAAATGGCAAAGGCCTAGAACTCAAAGAAAGGCCATTCCAAAAGTATAAGAGCTTTCATCAAAGCACACATATGCACCTAGGCACTACACTCGAGACACCACAATTACCCAAAAGAAGGCGATTGCTAAAACTTATACACAGCATACAGACAAAAGAGACAATTTGTATGAACCTAGAATCCCCAAGCAATTTGCCAGGATTAACTATGATTATGGCATCGATAGATGGAAACCCCTTTAGAGTCAAATCATTTGGCTATAAGTTGGTTGAATCATCTTACAATTCTAACCCCTCAGACCCGGACAAGTATGGGTACCTAAAACTTAATTTCCTTGATTGCGGGTTCAAGGAGCGTTGAGTGCAAGGAACCTGGTACATGGATAGTGGTTGTTCGGACATATGACAGGAAATAAGAAAAAAATTGTCAAAATTCAAGGAAGTTAAAGGAGCAAAAGTAATATTTGGAGAAATGAAGCTCAGGTGAAATAAGAGGCATTGGATCCGTCAAGAGGAACGGATTAGAAATCACGAGATGTTGCATATGTCGAAGGACTCAACTTCAACTTGCTAAGCATAAGTCAACTCGTGACAAGGGCTATAATGTTGGATTCAACATGGGTGTATGCCAAATCAAGGATCTTGAATCGAATGAAGTTGTGTTGCAAGGATGCGAGACAAAAGAACATATATGTAGTAGATTGGTCAACCGCTACACACACTGTCTATTAGCAAAGAGCATTGAATCAAGTTGGCTATGGCACAAAAAGGTGAGTCACCTGAATTTCAAAACGATTAACAAGCTTGCGAGGAAGTAGTCTTGTGGAAGGACTTCCGGACTCGATTATACAAGAAGGAGAGTATATGTGATGCATGTCGAAGGAAAACAAATCAAATCTTCATTCAAAGAAAAGACATGTTCATCTTCAACAAGAATATTGCATCTGCTACATATGGATCTATTTGGCCCGAGTGGAACCGGACCATCATAAGTCGAAAGAAATACACCTTGGTGGTAGTAGATGACTACTCAAGATATACATGGACAATATTCATGTGTAAGAAGAAAGAAACTCTACGAAACTACCCACGGTGATGAAGAGGATTCAAAACGAGAAGAGCAAACCATTATCAAAATAAGATCGACAGAGGAACTGAGTTTGTCAATGGAATAATAACTCGTATTGTATAGAAAATGGTATTGGTCATGAACTATCAAAGAAGGACTCCTCAAAGAAAATGGATTTGCGAGAAAGAAGGAACAGAACTCTCAAAGAAGCAACAAGGACCATGTTAGTCAAGCAGGGGTTACAAAAAGATTTTGGTCAAGCAATCAACACAACTTGCTTCACTCAAAACAGATGTATGATAAACAGACGGTGACAAAGACTCCTATGAGATTTGGATGGAAGAAAACCAAATGTTGCATATTTTGAGAATATTTGGATGTAAATGCTTCATCCACAACAATGGCAAAGACAATCTAAAGGCTTTCGATGCTAAAGTCGATGAAGGTATCTTCTTGGGATACTCGGTGAAAGCAAAGCCTACAAGAGTACTCAACAAAAGGACTATGGTTGCGAAGAATCCATTCATGTGGTATTCGATGAGCCAAATGTAAATGGAGAAGACATTTAAGAGTCAACCGATAAGTGAATCATCCAACCATCTGAGAAGAGTCCCTATCAAGCCGTTTGGAATTATAAACTCGAGAAGAAGATGAGATAGCTGAATCTCAAAACAATTTGGAAAATTTGCGCCTAAGTGATTACGAGAGAGTGAACACAAAGAACAAAGTCCGCAAGACGATTGAATCCAGCCTAACTTACTCCAACTTTGATGTAAGATGGTGAGAGACCATCCACTTAACTTGTCATTGGAGATATAAGAGAAGGTGTCAAAACAAGATCCAAAACTCAACAAGAAGCCATGTTCACATGCTTTATCTCGCAAATAGAGCCCAAAGATGTGTTACAAGCATTGGACGACACACATTGGATTCAAGCTATGCAAGAAGAGTGAATCGGTTTGAAAGAAATAAAGTATGGGAATTAGTTCAAAGACCCACACATCAAAATGTTATTGGTACTAAATGGGTGTTCGAAACAAGATGAACGAGGAAGGCTGCGTGGTAAGAAACAAGGCAAGACTAGTAGCCAAAGGATATTGCCAAGAAGAAGGAATAGATTTTGATGAAACATTTGCTCTGTAGCAAGATTGGAAGCTATAAGGATGTTTCTTGCCTATGCACTCACAAGAATTTCATTGTATATCGATGGATGTAAAAAGTGCATTCCTAAATGGTTTATTGGAAGAAAAAGTGTATGTTGAACAACCTCCAGGATTTGAGCGAGAAGACTCTTGGAGATAAGGTATACAAACTCAAGAAAGCCTTGTATGGATTGAAACATGCACCCAGAGCATGGTATGATACTTTGTCACAATTCCTAATCGAAAATGGATTCACAAAAGGAAAAGTAGATAGAACACTTTTTAATTCAAGACAAAAAAAGTATCTTGCTTGTTCAAATATATGTGGATGACATCATTTTTGGATCCACAAACAAAGAGTTGTGTGTGAAAAATTTTCAAACCTCATGCAAAGTAAATTTGAAATGAGCATGATGGGAGAGCTAACATTCTTGCTTGGACTCCAAGTGAAACAAGCGAAGGATGGAACCTTCATAAGTCAAACAAAATACACCGGAGACTTAATGAAGAAATTTGGTATGGAGGAGAAGTCTTCTCGTGAAAATACCAATGAATACATCGATCAAAATGGACATGGATGCGGATGGCAAGCTAAGTAGATCAAACAAGATACGAGCACTCGATTGGATCATTGCTCTATCTTACAAGCATAGCGAGCCGGACATCACCTTTGTTGTAGATGTATGTGCAAGATTTCAATCTGCTCCAAAAGAGAGCCATATGACAAAGAAACTAAGAGAATATTGAGATACTTGAAAGGAAGCCAAGAAGTTGGCTTATGGTATCCAAAGGAAGGTGGATTCAAGCTAATTAGCTATTCGGACTACGACTATCCGGATGCGAGTTAATGAAAAAAAGCACCTCTCAGGCACATGTCAAATGCTAGGAAACAGCGGTGATTTCTTGGTTTAGCAAGAAGCAAAATTCAATAGCCACCCTCTACAACGAGAATACATAGGCTGCGGGCAATTTGTTGTGCCCAAGTCCTATGGATGAGACAAAGAAGCTAAGAGACTATGAAGTTGAGGAAAAAGAAATTCCAATCATGTGTGATAACACAAGTGCAATTGCAATCACTCAAAATCCTCGTGTTGCACTCAAGAACAAAGCATATCGATGTCGAGATATCACTTCATAAGAGATCATGTTGAAAAGAAGGACATCATCTTGGAATATATCTCAACCGATAAACAATTGGTGACATCTTCACAAAACCATTATGTGAGTCAAGATTTGAAGAACTCAAACATGAGTTAGGGTTAATTGAGTGAGTGACACTCGAGAAGAATCAAAGAAAAGAAATGGAACACTAAAAGGGAAAAAGAGTGAACTCACAAATCGGCTAAGTAAATCATTTGTATTGGAAAGACAACTATACCAAGACAAAATTAGTGAGTCGCTAAGAGAATCGTGAGAAGAAGAGTTAAATCAGCTAAGGGATAATGTTGAGTCACTTATGAGCAAAGTGACAAAAACGCAATCGCTTTTGCTAAGCGGGAATGTTTTTAAGAATGACGCAAAGATAATGATGATGTGTACGACATAAAGTCGCACACCAAGCTTATGATTGGATATAAATCTTGCCGTATTAAATACGAGACATTAAATGCTAAATAGGCGTGCAAAATCTAAACCGTTGATTTCGATCACATTTCAAAAACCACCCGCACGCCCTTTCATAAACCATACTTAAACCTTTTTCGTCCGTTTCTCTCACACACTACCAAACCTGTTCATTTTCTCTCTCGAGAAGCAAAGGCAAAAATCTTCTCAAAACCCTATCTATCTTCAAATCAATCTCTAAGTTTTCTTCGATAAAATCCTGAAAAATGGCACCAACCTATGATTTTGTCAAGTTAGGAAAGCAAATCCACACCGGTCTCTTGTGGATTTCGACGGATGGTGAAACAGGGGTCCGATGACACCCTAGTGAAGAAAATCGCCGAGAAATTGGAAACGGGGCGCTGAAATCGTTTACGATCTTTGGAATATCCGATGACCTATGTGGAGGAGGTCGCACAGCTTCTACATGAATCTTTGAAATTCACGATGAAGGGATAAAGTCATCTCCTTCACGGAAAGCGGCTCACCATCTCTCGCCAAGGATTTGGTGAACACCTCACTACCAACGGAAGGAGCATTAGAAATTAGCTAAGTTTGATGTAAACCAGCTCTTGCTTGGAAGGAAAACCAAGCCCGACTATACCGATAAAATAATTTACACAACAAACAAGAGATCTTGAAGGAGGATTATCACAAGTGTTGGACATAGTTGCCAAATGCATTGACATCAAATTTGGCGGCTTTGACCAATCTGTCAAAGCAAAGTTGATCGTGATGGCGGCGATCATTGAAGAAAGGAAAATAAATCAATGAGTTTGTCTGCAGACTATGCGAGAATGTAGGGAACAAATCCTTCAAGGAAGATGGCACATTTGGAGGATCCCTAGGATATGGCCGGTGATTGGCCGGATGATGGAGGTGAAAGGAGTCCCTCTTAGACATGGAAAGGCGTTCCATGTTAACAAGAGGATGTTCAGATCAAACCTCTCAGGCGCATGAAGAGAGCCTACGCCAAGAGAGCGACACGAGTGAGGGGAATGACCACTGAAGATACAACTGTTTCCTCTCCACCAAAGAAGAAAAAGTCGCCCCGCACCTGCTAAGAAGATCTGTTGCTCCGCAAAGAAAGAAAGTCAAACCCGCTTCCCGCCTCGCACTGAGTCGCACTGCCCCGGCGTGTCTCCCGCCTCGGCCGTAGCCGGTCGAGAAGGACTCTCAAATACCTTCTCCGATCATCAAAAAGAGGAGAACTGATAAGCCAAGACGGCCAAGACCTCGGAAGAAAACACGAAGATCGCCCCCCCGCCCAAGACTCAAGAAAATCGTCTCTCAACCAGAAATCCCTCCGTACAAACAAGAAGACGAAGAAGAATCATCAAGCGCTCCGAGCTTGAAAACCGGCCGAGTCACCACTCATTTGGAACAAATACTTAAAATCGCTGCTGAAATGAGTCCCCAGATGTAATTGATGAAACAGCTAAGTCTGTCAAGGCGATCAACAGAGGCAACTGAAGAAATAGTGTAGTCCGCGCACCTGAGACACAAGAAGTTGCCGATAAAGCTGATAGTGATGTGATGATCCTATCTCCACTTTACCCGCACATCCAAAATCGTCTGCGTGAGTGGAGGAAATGAAAGCGAGTAAATCAAGGGAACAGTTCCAACGGCCGAGTTTATAGAAGAAGAAGAGGAATCGTTAAACTTCCTCGCCTAACCACTGTGATCCCAACACCGGATGAAGACAAGCGCACGGATATCCCGCAGATCTTCAAGGACAAGGAGAAGGAAAGACAGCAGAGGAAGCCGAGGCACGTGAGAAGGCCAACATCCGCCCTATCTCCGCACTACGAGAACACACATCCTCTCCTTGATGTCTTATTTGATGTGATGAGGATCCGGACTCTCGCCGCCACGTAAGAGTTGCAAATGCAGCAAAGCATTGCACGAATCCGTAATCCTTCACGAGCAAAGATTGATGGAGGGACCAGGAGAGTCCTCCTTAACACAAATGAAATTGATCCAATGGGAGTGGTTGAAAATCGCCGTTGTTGCCGCCACCACTTCCCCAGCTCACTCGGAAGAAGGCAATAAGGAAATGGCGATGGCGGGTTAGTGGGGACCCGATTGAGCCAACCCCTATTGAAGGTGTCTTACCACCGCCCCAACGGTGAACACTCAATAGAAACAGCCAGAGTCCGGAGACGAGTGACCCCATTCCAAGTCACTCACCGGGTGCGCCACCGAGGGGGGAAACTCCCTTCACCTGCAGCAAGGTCGGAGAATGCCTTTGAGATGACTCACCAACGAATCGAAGGCGAAGTGGAGGAAGTACAAACACTAAACGAACATCAAGTTGTCATCAACGAAGCTCGACGCTTGATTGACGCTTCAAATTTGAGGTGCCAACCGCGAAGGCTAATGACGCTGGCGATGCGGTCGAGGCACATGAAGGAACAACCCCGGGAGTTAACACTGGCGATGAAAGTGCAATCCATGGGGTTGAGACTCCAATGGATGCCACCACGAAAGACCCTAAGACACCAGTGACACTTTGTCGAAAGCGGAGGTCCAGTGGCCTCACTGCAGGTTGAGACAGTAGGAGGTAATGAAGGCCCACGGGAGGTTAAGACTTCAGGGTAAAGAAGTCAAGTAGAGAACATCCCTCCCGCTATCATTGACCCATCCGAAAAAGGAGATAAGCGCGCTTCATGATTCCCAGGATAATCGATGTAACCTTTCCGGGATCGGAAAGCGACGAAAAAGCCGAGTCATCCCCGTGATGATTCAAAAGACTCATTGCGGATGTTCCCAAAGACGAGCAAGTCGATCTCAAGACTACTCGTCAAACCTTTAATTTTGATGATGAGTCACCAATGGAAATCTCATCATCGTCCGATGACGCTTCGATAAGGCCGAGGACCGATCCACTCAATCGAGAAACCAGTGAGACCAACGGTCGTTGAGATCTTGCCGAGGCTCGGCAAGCCGGGCCCACTTCACAATGAGACCCTAGCCGAGACAGAGTCCCTCGCGGCTCCCCAAGCCGCAGCAAGTTCGACTCAAAAGGAACTTCACGCGCACCTCTCATCATTGAACAAATACCGGTTGGCGTGATGATTCCTTTATAGAATCTTTTCCTTTCTCCTGGAGGTACCCGACCTCACTCAAGAATCGTAGAACGAACGTGCACGCTTCCATAGACCACTCCTGTTTTTCCATCGGTACCATTGTTCCAATGGTGATTATGACTTTTGACGCCGCATGGCCATTAGCCGCAACCGGAGAATCACCAAGTCCGCGAAGTGTTCAAGGCATTATTTGCCGAGATTGAATGGATGGAGAGGCATCAGGCCTCTATGGACATGCGATCGACAACAGAGATGCAATCTTATGCGACTTAAGAGGCATAAAATCAGATCGGGAATGGTGGCAACAAAGAAGAAACAATGCGTGTGGAACAAGTTAGATACTTGTGACATTGTTCAACAAGTCTTTGGTATGGAGAGCCGAGAATGCCGATGCAAAAACGAAGTTGAGAGAACACATTGAGCACATGCACAGTGAAGCTCACACTACCGAAATAAAGTCACTGCGTGAGCAAAATAAGAGTGATCTACATCGTTTGGAAGAAAACATGGATAGAAAATTCAGCCTTCTCATGGCCGAGATGAAGCTAATTTCAGAGAGAGTCCAATGCTACTCGATCCGAATTTCGTCTTTGCATACTCGCAGCAGACTCGAGACATTTAACTCGACTATCATCGCCAGTGCTCGACTTCCGCTTGCAAGATATGTTTCGGCGTTCCTCTCTCCTTTGATGATGCCAAAAAGGGGGAAGAGGAATACCTTAAAGCACGTAAGAGATCCGAAGCCGAAAAAGAGGATGCACTGCGAAGGGAAAGACAAATTGAGGAGCGTTGAAACAAAAGAAAGGAAAATCTGAGGGGGAAGGATCGAAAAATGTGACCTTGATGATTGCACAAACCCCCAACAAGGTCTTGTCACAACCGACATTATCGCAGCAAACTCCCCGTGACTTCGCCACCCAACACTGCTATATCTATGGTGAAAAGAGAAAGACAATTGAAGCGGGGATGGAGGAAGTGGAAGGAAGAATGGATTCCCGGGTTATGAACATCTTGAAACAACATGGAGGCATTCCAAAGAGACAGAGACACTTATGCCATCTCGGATGTCGGGACAGAGCCACGATTGATGAATTTAAAACGCCGCATCCGAAGGATACTTTGCAAATATGTCTATGGCTCAAGCTTGGGACTTTCTTGGGAAAAGTGGTCTCACGTTATGTGAAGAAGGCGACAGCAGCAGACTACCTAGTCACTCATTACTGGTCACTCGCCGGTCACTCAAATTTGGAAAAGAAGAAGACCCCAAAGACAATACACGCCGTGAGGTAGAGGAAGAAGCGGTGGTGGAGGAAGAGGTTTGCACCAGGCCTCCGCCCAAAAACATTGAATACGTAGATCCGGCAAGAAAGGAGGGATCTATCGGGCTGGTCTTGACCAAATAGCAAATTTGCAAGTGGCTAAAAGTAATCCGAGTATGCGAAAAGAATAGAAGAAGAAAATAAGAGACAAACTCACTATGGGAGGAAAGACAAGAGAGATTAAGAAGAGATGAAGTGCCAGGAAGGCATATGAAAAGAAGAAGAAAAATTGACAATGAGAAAAAGAGAAGAAGAGCGAGTAAGATGTGAACAAGATGAAAGAAGGAGACAATGAAGGAGATGAAGTGTTGTTTGTCCACCCCTTCATGTATTTTATTATGTAAATACATACTATGTAAGTCTTCTCGCAATAAAGCTATAAATTCTTTATTTTTTGTGTAGACAAATGTTTGCTCGATACACCTTGTAAATTGATTTGTGTAAAAGAACAAGAATGTTATGATCAATAAAAAGATTGATTCTACGCATACATTCTATGTGAATACACTATCTCAGATGTATCTTTGCTATTTGCATTTTTGAATGGTTTAAGTTTTGGCATCATCAAAAAGGGGGAAATTGTTAGGAAATTTATTGTTTAGATTTTGATGAATGCCATGTAAAACTTATAATAGGAAGTTGGCACCCCATTCTTGTTGTAAAATGCATTGTAATAAATAGGGCTGGTCAAGCCGAGTTAAGTCGTTTCACTACGCCCAATCATGCAAGAGGACAACCGGAGACTAGAAGGAAGACTCGCCGCGAGACAATTTGAGTATGGCAAAGAAGAGTAGACGGAACTCTATCAAGAAGAAGCGGTGAGATGCGGTGAGTGGAGTATCGTCAAGTCAACTCAAGAAAAGCCAAGTCTCAAGTTGAAGTGACAAGAGTCATCCAATGATTGGAAGTCGACTCTAAGTCACCTGGGGGAAAGCAAAGAAATGCGGTCAAGTCGAGATAATCGAAAAAGATTCGTTGCAGTACGTAAATCAAGAGAATTACTTAAACAAGTAATATCTCCATACTACCTTTCTCAAGTGCTCGGTCGAAGCGTGCAAAAGGAATTAACCAATGAGAAGCACTACACCGTGTCAAAACTCGAAAAAGCCGGAGAACAATTCATACGAGGAAATGGCAATTCCAAGGATCGCAACAAGACAAGCCAACGACGCAAGTGACTTTCAAAAATAAGCCTATCTCTTCAACGGGCAAATTTTTGAAAGATCACTATAAAAGGCCGAGAAATGATTTTGAGAAGAGTGACGGACGTAACCAAAAACGTTCAAGCAATTATTAGAACGAAACCCGAAATATTCTCAATCCTCAAGCCTACACTACGAAGAACATCAATCCAACACTCACCGTGAAGGAAAGATAACTTCAATCAGTTGAAGAGGAAAAAATTAAAAAATCAAGGGGTCTACATTCCATGAAGGATTGTAGGAAGGTTCAAGGTCGAACCAAGTCTTAAGCTTTTGGAGGGCTTCGTGATCAAATCCAAAGAGCTTAAGCAAGTGGGCTGTAGTAGTAAAAAGGTACCGCCGTGAAGAAGCCGAGTCGCACGAGAAGCCACCTGAGTGATCAAGGCGTCTCAGATCGAGTCCCAAAGGATCAAGTCCATTTGTGTGATCAAGACTTGTATCCTGGATGTTACCACTTTGTATACCGATCAATACCTAGTGGATTCCTCCAGAGTTGGAGAAGAGAGGAGTAGAAGAATTACCCCATCTTCGAACCTCTATAAAAATTTCATTGTGTCATTTACATTTCAAAGACTTTAATTCCCTCGCATCTTAATTGTTTAAATCACGATAAATTTGCTATCCACTTGATAATTTCTAAGTACTAAACCAAGCACTAAATCCTTGTTTAACCAAACTTAAGGGTGTTAAGTCTTCCACGAAAACAAACCACGGTTGAGTTAATTTAGACCCACCGTGAGTTATTCCATCAACATCTCGGTTGAGTCCGTTGAGAGACTAACTCTCCGATTAACTAAATTGGTCATTCACCCAGACACTGTTGTGTAGTATCAACTCGAATATTTAAAAGGACTAAATCGAAAATTTGTAAGGTTTATTCAACCCCCTTCTAAACCTTACACTTACACCCTGGGACCTACACCGAGCCCGAGCCCGAGCCGAGCCCGAGCCTCGAGCCCGAGCCCGTGCCCGTGTCCGTGTCCCGACCGGATCGGGCCTAGTTTTGCACAGAAAACATTTGTTTTTATTTTTGGAGAATAAAAATAAATAAAGTTGCAACTTAAAAGTCAAAGCAGACTTTTATAATGGAACACCACCACTCAAACCATTACTTGGAATTCTGACAAAGATAGTGGTCATTGAAGGAGTGCCCACTACCCGGAGGTTACGTGACCCATTATCCTCGGAGTTACCGCCTGCGCAAAGAAAGAGACCCCAAGACTGGTTGGAAGTCCTATAAATAGGAGCATTGTTGTTGTTCGATTACACACTTTCATACTCATTTTTTTCTTGTATTTGCATAGTGTACTCAGATTTTGCACATTTGATTCGAAAAGGTGCCTTGTAATTTGCAAAGTGCTACTATTACAAGGACGAAGTCATTGTATCTTTGGGGATAACACGTCCTTCTGGCCAAAGACTTATACGGGACGTGTTTATCTTGCGGATAGAGTTTTTACTCGCCTCGGCCTATTCTCGCAATTTTCGATTTCTTTGTAATAGTTTGTTACGATTCCTTTGTAATCCAATTTACGTAAATAAAACACAGAAATTTCAACACATGGCACCACATGATTGAATTTATGCCTTCTCCGTAAATCTTAGGTAGAAACATTTAAATAAATTTACCATTTGATGCATAATAAAGCTAAGTTAACCATCAAACTCACTACAAATATGTGTGAGATGTTGAATAATTACACCAACCAATTTCTTTGATCGCCTTAATTATTACTTCTTACGCTTTCCAATGGCAACAAAGCCTTTTAATTTGCGTGTCTCATGCATTTTTCTCCTTTTCTTCTCAACCCTTTCTTGATCATATCTATCAAAACACATATCCACCCCAAACAAATACCAAAAACACATTTTCACCCCTATCTAATTTCCTCAACAATCTCATTGAGCTAAAAAGGGCACAAGGCAAAAGGCCTTTCGAACTCAAGAAACACCTTTCAAATCTCGGGTACATGAACAACAACAATGACAATAACAACAACAACCAAGCACATCCGCATTTGACGATCTTTTCGATGATAACTTAGAGTTAGCCCTTAAAAAGTACCAAGTTTTCTTCCATCTCCAAGTAAAAGGAATCTTGGATGCCAAAACCATCGAAAAACTACTATTGCTAGATGCGGGGTGCCATATTTTGTGAACCTAAATGCAACCCAATTCAAGAACAACCAAATCCCAACCTTCATTTCACACTACACATTTTTTCCTGGTGAGCCCAAATGGCCACCTACTAAGACAACCTCACATATTCATTCCCTCTCGCACACGAAACGACGTTATGCGGCCGATCAAAGACGCTACCCAAGAATGGGCTAATGTGACACATTTCAAGTTTAACTACATTTCAAATTATGATCAGCAGATATTAAGATCAACTTCCAAGTCAAGGAACATGGAGATGGGTCGATTCGACGGGCCTAGGGAGATTTTGGCCCATGCTTTTAGCCCAACTCGATGGTAGGCTTCACTATGTTGGAGATGAAATGTGGATAGATGGTGTTGCATCGTGAATTTGATTTGCGACTACGGGGTTGCATGAGTTGGGGCATGTTCTTGGACTTGGGCATTCAACTCGATTCTCGTGCTATAATGTACCCTACTATGGGCATGGATTCGAAAGGGTTTGGGGCAAGATGATATTAATGGAATCGAGCTCTATACCATATCTAAGCAAAAACAATTCTTCTTTGTTCTTGTATGATGGACTAATTTGAGGAATAAATATTATTATAAGATGTTTATACTAATTAGTGATTCTTCCATGAGTTTAATTGCAATTTTAGTTTGTAACTCTTAGGGCAATCTAAATCCTTTAACTTCTTCATGTGGTAGTTTGATTAGTCCTTGACGATTTAACTTTTATAGGTATTTTGGCCAAAAGAGTATTGCGGTAGCAAATGAAATATCGAAAAACCCGATTCGACCAATATCGCACAAAATCAAACTTGTAGGTCTTAAATTGCATAAATTAGAACTTATAGGATCTAAATTGCATAGAATCAAAATATTCTTTGGAACAAAATTGCAACCTAAGATATTTATATACAGGACTAAAATTGCTAGCATATGATCGTTTTGCAATGAAGCCTTCTTCCATTTGACACAACACCAAACCTCTATAATCTGTTGACATAACATTAGAATGTTAAGTTTTTATACTTTTAAAATTACTAAACTTATTCGAACTCAAGTATCGTTTGTTATGTTGTTTAATATTATTCAACTAGTTTATACAATAGTTATTAAACGATTTGCTACACTAGTGAAATTGGACAAATAATACAAACCAAAGAGTCATTCTCTATTCCTCAATAAATTGGAATGCACAATATATCAAGATATTAAATTTAAAAAAAAAGTATAATTATGTATGTAAAAGCAATTTATAATAATACAGAGCAAATAAGGACACTAATAATCATATAAATTTTTACAACACATCCCATAAATAAAACCAAAGATAATGTTTCCAACAATATATTCTTAAAACCACACATGCTAAAAGCCTCATATAAAAAATAAAACCAAAGAAAGCATAAATGAATACTCGGGAAGATGCATATGCAAACTTTCCCTCAAATTAATTTCGTCCTAATGCTCTTATGAGTCTTGTCCATTTAACATAGAAATGCACATACACGTTGTCCCACATGTTATCTAATGACTCATAAAAGGCTTCCTCCATGATTTCTTTAAGATCCATGCAGTGAAGAAAGTCGAAAGTCCCACGGCATACTCTAAAAACAAGAATACATAAAACCTTTCTATCGTCGACTTATCATTTTCTCGATCTTGATCCTCTAATTTATTTGTTGGTCCAGGAGTTTTACTATCATTCCCGCATTTACTTGTTAGTGGAGGGCCGTAAAAGACTATTCCCACTAAAGCTTGACTCATTGAAGCCCGGAGTTGGGTGCTTTTCGAGTTTCTTGAGAAATTGAGAGATTCCAATTGCTTCATGTTTCCAATGCTATCTCGGGATCAATCTGTTAAATGATTTCTGACAGGTTTAGTGATCTCAATTCCACTAGACTTGTTATCTCCTTTGGGATATCTCCAAATCAAATTATTATTTGAAAGGTCAATATTGGTAACCAATTGGAGAATGGTGTCATAGGTTAGTAAACTTCCTTTGTGGTAATCGACACTCTCTCTATAAATGCTAACCAATCATAAGAATAGTGGAGATCAAAAGACAAATCTTTTTTGTGGTCGTCATTGCGCAAGAAAATTATCGAAACATCTAGGTATTATCCGTAAAATTTATTGTTTGAGAGATCCAAAATCTGGTGAGAGTTTAGTTGGCATACTTGTTGAAGTAATCTCACCACTCAACTTGTTTGAGCGTAAAATGAGAAACCTCAAATTGGATGACTTGCCCCCATCCATGTTGGTATGGTTCCATCAAGATTGTTATCGCAAGGTCAATCTTTAATAGTTCCGCGTTTCGCATTGAAAAAGGTATATGGCAAGAAAATTTGTTGCCATACAGATTGAATGACCGTAGATTTGCAAGAAATCCAATGGAATTTGGGATTGTTCCGACAAGTTGTTATTCACTGAATTCAACATTATCAATGACGACCATTTCATCAAGCAATCTTCGTAATTCTCCACACAAGTGGTTCCCCAAGATGAAGAATTTCCAATTGGTATGTTTGATTTGTCGTGTCACGTAGAAAGTGAGACATATCTCCGAAAATGAGTTATTGGAGAGATCTAGCTTTGTCACAATATTTCCTACTCGAGGCAATGGACCACCGAACTTGATGGAACTCCAAAGATACTAATCGAACCGAATTAGGAAAACCATCTTCGTGGTCATTTATAATTGGAATCTTGCCATGGAGTTGGTTATGCAAGAGGTTAAGAATGCGGATATTCAAAAAGCAATCGGGAACATTAAGGAGATTCCAATACTAGATAAATCAATGTCGTCTATATTATTCTTCTATGTTTCAATCCATGAGAGAACCCTCGCAGCCCGAGCCCAAGTTCCATGACCTCGAGTTGAAGACTAGTTAGATTGAAGGGTGGAATCCAATTGGGATTTATGAGTTTCAAAGTCAAGTTATTTCGAGAGGTGGATAGACCATTTAATTTTGAGAGATGGGCAAGAGGAAAGATCCATAGCTACGAACGAGAGCTATCTACCAACCGGTGCTTCATTCAATAGACCGCCTCTATTCAACTCCAACAATTATGTATTTTGGAAAGATAGAATGGAGTGCTTACAAGGTTACGGATTCGATATTTGAAACACGGTTATAAATGGAGTATCCATCCCGATGAAGAAAAAGAAAGACAGTAACTCAAATTCCTAAAGCTCTCAAGGAGTTCGATGATGAAGATAAGAAAATATTCTCCTTAAACGTGTAACACCCAGGAAAAAAAAAAGAAGTGTATTTAATTAGTTAGATAGCCCATTAATGAATTATTATTATTATTGGATTGATTATCCAATTACATGGCCCATGAGGAATCTTAAGGTGCTTGGGAAACTACCTAGGGTAATTATATTAGAGTCTTTCGTTATTAGGGTTTATTATACCACATTAGAGATGACAAAAATAAAAATGCTCCATCTTTATTTCTCTCTATTCCATTCAGCCCCCCATCATCTACCACACAACCATGACGAAGTTTCTCTTCAACGCGATGATCCCTCAATTGCTTTTCCTATTTCATTCTCAACTCCTAAGGTAATTTATTTCTAAATTTTGAAACCCCTGACACACAGTTCAAAATTTTCTGAGATTTTAATATGTTATTCCTCATAAAGTTTTATCGCATTTACAATTTCATATTAATCCAATGAGTACTTTTGCAGATTATTGAATTTTCAAACTAAGATGCGAGAATTTATGTTATTCCCTGTTTTTGTTTTAGAAAATCCAAAACCCTATTTATACATATCCAAAATTCGTGAAATTTTAATATGTTATGTTAACGCAGATTAAATGTTCATATACGTTTGAGTTGTATTTTACTTTATATGAAATTCGCATTCATGCTTTCCAAATCTTGAATATACTGCTTTCGATTTAAAAATTCAAGAAACCATATATAAAGACCTTCAAAATACCTGAATTTGTGATGTGTTATGTATTATAATGTATACTACCTTGTGATAAAATATCAGATCATTCCAACTTATATTTATTTAAATATTAACTAGTTTCCAAAACGTTACTGATTTTAGTTATGACAAAAGGTTCGATTTATGAAATTCAAAACCTAAAGTTATTTTTTTTTCAATATTATGATTTTTGGATATATTATACTATGGTATATTTATTATACATAGTTAAAATTCCAGATCCCATAGTACTATATTTATTTAAGTATGATATTTCTTCCATAGTTGTGCAGGATTTTGTGTTACAAAGCAATTTCAGTTTCACAAATTCAAAACCCATAGCTAAACATATCGAATCTTTGTGAAATTTTTATATGATATCTATTTTTGAATCTATTATCTACTTTAAAAATATTAAATAATTACAGTAAATGTTTTATGAGAAAATATTATTCGATCCAAATCACAAGCAGAGATTTAATATTGTTCAAACCTACCAAGTTGAACCCTAAACCTTAGGAATATACCGTGAGCCTCCAAGAATTTTATTTTAGTTCTTCCGATATCGAGATTAATACTTAAGTTTTGACTTCTAGGAACTAAGATTTTTATATATCCATTTTAGGCAACGAGAATGGTGTGTTCAAGTTCAATAGGGATATTGCATCAAATCATTCATTATTTTTCAAGCAAAGTTTCGAGGTGGGGATATTTCTATTCACTTATTATTTGTCATTTTTAAATACTTCGTATATGTGTATTCATTTATGTAAAATGTGGAATAAAATAAATCATGTTAGCCAGAGGTCGTAAGAAGGTCCGGATCAAAAGTATCCTCGGGGTGAACAAAGTAATCGGCTACATCAAAATAAAAGTTAAAGTACATGTTGAATGTTTATGACTATGCCTATTGTTGTATTTAATTATGACAAATGTGTCCCCATTGAGCGAGTTGAAAGCTCACCCCATATTTATTAACACTTTCCAGTTGAGGAATAACGAGCGAGGATAGGAGGCGGTGGATGCAAGTCAATAATTTTATTTATTTTACAACATTAGGAAAATCTTATTTTATTAATGAATTTAAGTTCTTTGTAAATAGTTAGTATTTTATTTTTGGAAGACCAATATTTTAGTTTGAATACTTTGTTTATTTGGACGGATAATTTTATAATTAGACTATATTTTATGAAATCAGTGGCGCGGCGGAAGAGTCGAGGAATTATTTGGGGTTTATTAATAAAATGGTTCCGCTTATTTTTGAGATGTGTGTTATTCATAAGCTTTTAAATACGCTTTCTTATTAAATTAAGTTACCCCCGTATTTTGAAAGTGGGGGCTAAGTGGTATCGGAGCGGTCTGATTCAGTAGACTTGTTAAAAAATATGTCTTTTTAACTATTTTTTTAAAAAATAGTATAGTGACATCCACGCCCGCCATATCTCGGATTCCTTAAGGTATGCAAATTTATTATGTCATTACTCAATTTATTCATGTTATGCCATGTCACAATATTATGCAACACATATTATTCATGTCATTATCCCTTATTGCTTTTATTTTATACTCCTCATTGCATGTGTACTTGTTATATTAGAAGAACGAACTCCAGGCTGGCTCAAAAAAAAAAAAAAAAAAAATTTGCTGATGCATACACATGTACCATGGAGCTAGTGACTACAAGGTTTTGATATACTTTGTATGGGAATATGTAAAGGATAATATAGACTCTAGAGAACTTAGAAGAGGACCCTTGTGATAGAATACATGATATTCATTACAAATTTATAAGCGATCGAGAATGTTAGGACCGACTATGAGTAGATTACTAGCAACATAGATTATGGATAGACTTTAGTGGCTTTCAAGTTGAATATTCATGATTTATGCCATGTTCATTTTTCAAGAGTTAATGATAATACATGGATATAGTTATAGTGTTAATATAGCACTTGGAAAGACCATAATTCTTGTTCGGATGTCTAAATTTATGAAAATGAAGGTTAATAGAAATGATTTAGAAGTGGATTTATATGTTATAGGAATGAGAGATTTTGATGATCTTAAGCATGCACTAACTTCATAAGAGTCAATAAAGTACATACGAAGATAATGTTTTAATGCATGAGTTTATTTTTCTATGGAGCAAAGGCTATAAGAGACTCGAGTTATGTCGGAAAGAAGGAAAAGTTTAAGAAAAGAAAATTGTCTAAGGTATTTGGATATTGCTTTAAACTACCGACCTTTGATTTGATAATGGTCAATGTGTTAGTTATTCGAGACTATGTAAAAATATTTGGGATTCCACATGATAGACTAATAGATTTCACCATTGACTTTTTACTTGGGACGACACGATATGAAATTCACCAAATAGAATGGCGACGAATGAATTATAAGAGTTAAATATACAATTACAAGAACTATTAGTTAAAGGACTTATCGACTTAGAGTATCGCTATAGGAAGAGCCATCCATGTTTCAAGACGAACGATGGGACTATGGAGTGTATTGACTACATGGAGAATTTATGTGATTATAAAACAAGTACCCGTTGCTAAGGATAAATGATTCATTTGATTACTTAAAGGAGTTAGTGTCTTATGCGGGATCGATTTGAGGTCTCAATATCACCATTTGAATTTCAATAAGTTTAAGTTGTGGTTAGATGTGTAATATTTATTGGTCAAGTTGACCGCATGAAGAATATAAGTCGACCTGGTTAAAGCCAAAGTTGTTAATAATGACGTTTATGATTGCGAACGATGTTTGGAGTTTCCTACGACTCTATCGGTATTACATAAGGTTTATATAATGTTTTCATTTTTTTGGATATGAATATACAAATGACCGATTGACGAGAAAATTTGAGAAGTTCCGATGACGGGGAAGTGTGAAGAATATTTTCAATAACTTAAAGGAGAGTTGACCAATAGAAAAAGAACATTTAACGAAAGAGTTTTCTAAGTTGAGAATCGAGATCGTAACACCTTCAAGTGGATTGAAATCAATTATTGCAACAATGGTTGAACGACTTGTACTTAGAGATAAGATTAATGAAGCACAAGTGACATAAGTTTTATGCAAGGTTAGAAACCATGATCTAATAAAAAACCTCAACATATTTATTTTAGCTTCTAATGGTGCATTATTTCAAGGAATTTTGATTATGTCTAGGGATGAATAACTAAGAATTGAGATATTATGATAAGCACATTGTATATCATACGCCGCTCATCCACGAGTTACAAAGATTTATCGAGATATACAGAATATTTTTTTTGGTGGAGGGATATTATAGGAACTATCAATACCTTGTGGATAGATGCATGACACATCAACAAGTTAAAGTCAAGCACCAGTGATTGTTTAGATTTTTGTTAAGACACTTGATACCCTCGAATGAAAGTTGAGAGCATATAGATATTGAATTTATTGTAAGTTAGTCACGATCTATTAAGGAAAATCACGATGTGGGTTATTTTTGACTGATTGACCAAATTTACACATTTTATGCGAGATGACATATGATTTAAATCAATTTGCCTAATTGTACACAAGAGAAAAGAGAGACTATTGAATATGGATACTAGGTTCATTTTATATATTTGGAAAAGCTCAAAAATTTCATGGGAATAGAGTTAAGTTTTACTACAACATATCATCCACAGACGAATGGACACAATTGAAAAGAACAATACAATTTTATAGGATAGGTATTTTTGTTTTGAGGACGATTGAGACACATATTTACCTTTAGTGGAGTCCGATTATAACAACAATTACTAGGATACAATTGAGCCAGGACAAGGCAACTTGAGAATGAGATGATGAGATTGTAGCAAGATACTTGGACATTATTGGAGTTTGAATCAAGTTAACTAAATTTCGAGGATGAAATTTTTTAAGAGGGGAGTTTGTAACACATAGGAAAAAAAAGAAGTTATTTAATTAGTTAGATAGCCCATTAGTGAATTATTATTATTATTATTGGATTGATTATCCAATTACATGGCCCATGAGGAATCCTAAGGTGCTTGGGAAACTACCAGGGTAATTATATTAGAGTCTTTCGTTATTAGGGTTTATTATACCACATTAGAGATGACAAAAATAAAAATGCTCCAGCTTTATTTCTCTCTGCTCCATTCAGCCCCCCATCACCTACCACACAACCACGAAGTTTCTCTTCAACGCCATGATCCCTCAATTGCCTTTCCTATTTCATTCTCAACTCCTAAGGTAATTTACTTCTAAATTTTGAAACCCCATATATACTTTTCAAAATTTTCTGAGATTTTAATATGTTATTCATCATAAATTTTTTATCGTACATTTAAAATTTCATATTAATCCGATGAGTACTTTTGTAGTTATTGAATTTTCAAACTAAGATGTTAGAATTTATGTTATTCCTTGTTTTCGTTTTAGAAAATTGAAAACCCTACTTATACATATCCAAAATTCGTGAACATTTAATATGTTATGTTATCATACATTTATAATATTTTGTTAAATTTTCATGTAAGTTTGAGTTGTATTTTATTTTATATGAAATTCGCATTCACGCTTTCCAAATCTTGAATATACTGCTTTCTGATTTAAAATTTAAGAAACCATATATAAAGACCTTCAAAATACCTGGATTTGTGATGTGTTATGTATTATAATGTATAATATCTTGTGATAAAATATCAGATCATTCCAACTTATATTTATTTAAATATTAACTAGTTTGCAAAACGTTACGATTTAGCTATGACAAAGGTTGATTTATGAAATTCAAAACCTAAAGTTAATTGTTTTTTAAATATTATTATTTTTGGATCTATTATACTATGGTATATGTATTATACGTAGTTAAAATTCCAGATCCTATAGTACTATATTTATTTAAGTATGATTTTTCTTCCATAGTTGTGCATGATTTTGTGTTACAACAATTTCGATTTCACAAATTCAAAACCCATAGCTAAACATATCGAGTACAACACCCACTTGGTTGTGCATTTTTCTTAACAAATATCCCCCTATTGAGGGTGGTGCAATCAGTAAAATAGAAACAAATATCAAGGGAGTATTTGTAATTTTGAAAGATAGTTAGGGCATTCTCAGTAATTAAAGCTAAACCTCAAGAGTATTTTTTGTAATTAACCTTTTACATATTACTTATTCTAGAAACTTGATCTATCACATGGATCAAGTGCACTACAGACAAAAAAAAATAACAAATAGCACTCATTTGCGATTGTTGATTGGATTGACAAAATAATTTGGATAAGTTGGGATTGAATAATATAATTGAGTTCTATAACTTGTTTGGGAAGTATGATTGTCACGTGTGATTATTTTAGTAGGATCACAATATTTTGTTTATTATTAAATTAAAAAAATAAAAAATCTGAAAAAGGACCTTCGCATTGGACGACGGGCAACCCGTGCGCACACGCACAGACCCGTGCACAAATGCGTAGGTTTTGAGTTAGTTATGGCCTGGCGCACGGTTTTGAGTTAGTTATCGAAACGGAAGCGAGCGATGGCGTGAACGCCAAAGAAGCCAACGATCTAGTTTCGTTGATCCAATTATAGAACTAGTGGTTACAAATGAGTGAGCTAGCCCTCTTATTTTCGTGTCTTTCCTTTCCTTTGCAAGCTAAATTCGCATTGCAATCCTTGAGTCGGGGCAAACCGGTGGACGAGGATAAGTGGGAACTTAAGGTTAGCGCTATCTTTTAAGCCAAAGAAGGGATCTCTCTATTTTGTGAAATTTTTATATGATTATTTTTGAATCTATTATATCTTTGTAAAAATATTGAATAATTACATTAAATGTTTTATGAGAAAATATTATTCGATCCAAACTGCGCAGAGATTTAGTATTGTTCAAACCTACCAAGTTGAACCCTAAACCTTAGGAATATACTGTGAGCTTCCAAGAATGTTATTTTAGTGCTTCCGATATCGGGGTTAATACTTAAGTTTTGACTTCTAGGAACTAAGATTTATATATATCCATGTTAGGCAACGAGAATGACGTGTTCAAGTTCAATAGGGATATTGCATCAAATCATTCACTATTTTTCAAGCAAAGTTTCGAGGTGGGGATATTTCTATTCACTTATTATTTGTCATTTTTAAATACTTCGTATATGTGTATTCATTTATGTAAAATATGGAATAAAAGAAAACATGTTAGCCAAAGGGGGCGTAAGAAGGTCCAGGGATCAAAAGTACCCTCGGGGTGAACATGATGTTATAATTAGTCTGGGCTGTAAGAAGGTCGGGATGAAAAGAATCCTCGGGGTGAACTGCAGATCTTAGTTAGAGGTGTAAGAAGGTCCGGATCAAAAGTATCATCGGGGTGAACCCTTTGAGACTATAAAGAATCGCCAGTCAAAATAAAAGTTAAAGTACATGTTGAATGTTTATGACTATGCCTATTGTTGTATTTAATTATGACAAATGTGTCCCCATTGAGCGAGTTGAAAGCTCACCCCATATTTATTAACACTTTTCAGGTTGAGGAATACGAGCGAGGATTGGAAGCGGTGGATGCAAGTCAATAATTTTATTTACTTTACAACATTAGGAAAATCTTATTTTATTAATGAATTTAAGTTCGTAAACAATTAGTATTTTCATTTTGGAAGACCAATATTTTAGTTTGAATACTTTGTTTATTTGGACGCATAATTTTATAATTAGACTATATTTTATGAAATCGAGTGGCGCAATGAAGAGTCGGGATTATTTGGGGTTTATTAATAAAATGGTTCCGCTTATTTTTGAGATATTTCTTATGCATAAGCTTTTAAATACGCTTTATTATTAAATTAAGTTACTCCCTGTATTTTGAAAATCGGGGTGTTACAAAACGGTAAAGCTCTTAACATACTTCATGTTTCTCTTACCGCTACGGAATATAATAGTATTAGAGGAATTCGATCCGCTCATGATGTATGGGAAAAATTAGAAGTTATCTATGAAGGCACAATGAAAGTGAAACAAGCTCGAAAGACCATGTTGGTCAAAGAGTTCGAAAATTTCACTATGAATGTTGGAGAAAATATTTCCAAAGTGGTTGAAAGGTTTGACAATATTGTAAATCCTCTAGTTGCACTTGGGAAAATTATTTCCAAAGATGATAAGGTCACAAAAGTTCTACATGTTCTTCCCGCCTCTTGGTTCGAAAAAGTACCGCTATTACGGAAGCTCAAAATCTAGAAAATCTAAATTTTGATGAGCTTATCGGCAATCTTATCATTTGTGAAGTTTATACAAATGAAAGGAGTAATTCAAAGGCGTTGACTTCTCAACCGGATATAGGATCAACTCCAATAGGTCTTGCCTCAAAATCGAAAAATTATTATTCAAGTGATGAGGAAGATGAAGAAGACGATGAAGATGATGAACTTATTAAATAATTTACAAAATTTGTAAATAAAGACAAGGAAAGAAAAGCAAGAAACAAGTCTTGCTTTAGATGCGGAAAACCCGAACACCATGTTGCCGATTGTCCAAAAGGAGAGGAAGAACAAAGGAAGAAGGAGAAATTCCACAGAAAATTAAAACCTTGAAAGCCAAAAAAAAACCGAAGCAAAACTTGGGATGAACTTCTTGCAACATCGGATGATGAGGAAGACGAGCAATGTCTAATGGGTATCGAAGAAGACAATGAGGTACGCTCTAATTCTTCCATCTCTTTTATTAATGAATTGCAAGATGATTTTGATGAGCTTCAAAATAAATTCCAAAGCATGCTTTTTAAATACAAAAATTTGAAAAAGGAATTTAACACTTTAAAAATGAAAAGGATAGTTTACTTGTTTCATATGAATTACTTTCTTGTGCTCACACTACTACACTTGATAAGGTTAAAAACTTTGGGAAAGAAAATGAAATTCTCACTAAGGATATTGATTGCATGAAAAAGGAAATGATGAAGTTTAATTTGAGTACCGATAAAATGACCAAAATTCTTGATGTTCAATGTTGTGATAATTTGAAACTAGGACTTGACTATAAGCCAAATGTTATCAATGATATGAAAAATAATCAAGTACATACTTTTGTTTATGCCAATTATCATGTTTCTAGAACTATTACATGTTTTTATTGTGGTAAAAGTCGTCACACGACAACTACTTGTCGGGCTAGAAATAACTCAAATTAGTATTGGAGACCTAAAAGTCTCAAAACTAATCCCAATGGACCTAAACATTTGAGGGTACCACAAGATAATTTTATGTTAGGTACTCGGCGCAATAAAAGTCAAAGGAAATTCAAATCGTCAAATAGACAACAAATGTTTGCGCCATTTGATCAAAGGAGAAGACATTATCAACATTTTCTAAGAAGGTATAATCAACAATGGAAAAGACACAACCCTTGGCAATGCGAGAAATTGGTAACTCGATCCTCTTCTTGAATTAAGTATTTTATTATTGCACATAGTCATGTCTTTATTCGTGTCTTGATTGTCAAAATTGTTTTTCAAAATATTTCTTAAAAATAAGGGGGATATTTTATAAAATGTTTTGAATTTTTTTGCTCCTATCCTTATGATTCTTAATCATGAAAAGTGTCACCTAAAAAGGATAGTTGTTTTTGAATGGAAAAACTTATTTCGTTTTCAAAATTGACCTCCTAAAATTATTTTGGTTTGTAATCATCAAAAAGAGGGAGTTTGTTAGATAAATATTTTTATCGTAATTTTGATGATTTCATATTATTGAGTTTTACACCAAAACGATGTTCCCAAATGTTTTCCAAATACTTAAAACGATTTAAATGATTTTTACTAATTTTTTGGAGTATTTCTTGAAGTTTATTTTTGACAAAAATCGGACAATATACATTTCGAGGTCAACCAGGTTGCCTATAGGGCAACCCGTACCTGAAAGTTTATCAAAAAAGAGAACAACCTGTTTCTTGAAAATGGGGAGGTCAACCGGTCGACCTAGAGGGCGAATGGTGTGGTGGACTGTCGACCTAAAGGGCGATCGGTGCTTGAGTTTGGTTAAATTGTAAAAATTCCTTCATTTCATATTTTGGGGAGGCCAACGGGTCAAGGGTGTGCGATCGGTCCAACCCAACCCGGACCGATCCAAGGCGTTGATTTTCAAGCGTTTTTCATTTTTAAATATATTTTTCATATTAGAGGTCGACCAGTCGACCTAAGGTTTTATCAACAAGCTATCCGTTGCACAAAGACAACTTTTCATGAAATTGTGGGATTGATTTCTAACATCTATATTCTCCATTTAATGTGCAATTTTTTTTTTAAGATTCCAATCTCTAAGGAGGAGCCTATTTGGGATTCAAATCCAAGAGCTCTTCTATAAATAGTTGAAGGCTTGAAGCAACTCAACAAGACAACACAATACAACACAACAAGAAAAATCTCTGCAAATATTTTGTTCTTCATTTTCAACAATCTTGTTGTATTAGCCTGAGATTATCACTTTCACATCTTTCTTATTAGGCTTTCCTTCTTAATTATACTTGCACTTTGGAGTTGTAATATTGCATTTAAAGTGTAATCTTGATTGTATTTGTAACATCATCCAAAACAAGAAATCTTTGTTAGTGTTCTTTTGGCAAGAACACGTTTGGTTGATTTGACTGAAAAGCTTAGTGATTTTCGTGTTGAAGAGTTTAGTGCTCTTCGAGTTGGAAGAGGTTGGTGCTCTTCGAGGTCAAGAAGAGTTTGGTGCTCTTCGAGTTGGAAGGTTGTGGTGATCTTCGTAGGTGCCTTTGCATGAAAAGTTTGTCGCTCTTCAAGGTAAAGGTTGTAATAATTTGGTATCTATTAATAAACTTTTTCATTTTTTGAAATCCATTCCCGACAATACTAGGTGGTAGAGGACTAGGCCCTAGGTGGGTTGAACCTCTATAAATCATCGAGTGTTGTTTACATTTCCGCACTTTTATTTTGGTCATTATCTTCTTATTAGAAAAAGAGGGCGTAAATTGGAAAATTGGGAAAATTTATTCACTTCCCTCAGATTTTCGTAGCCACTTGGACTAACAAGTGGTATCAAAGCCAAACTCTTTGGCAAGCTCATTTTCCATTGCGAGTAAAGAGGAAAGATCCATGGCTACGAATGAGAGCTATCTACCAACCGATGCTTCATTCAATAGACCGCCTCTCTTCGACTCCAACAATTATTCATTTTAGAAAGATAGAATAGAGTGCTTCTTACAAGGTTGCGGGTTCGATATTTGGAACATAGTTATAAACATAGTATCCATCCCGATGAAGAAAAAGGAAGACGGAACTCAAATTCCTAAAGCTCTCAAGAAGAACGATGATAAAGATAATAAAATATTCTCCTTAAACGGTAAAGCTCGAACATACTTCATTGTTCTCTTACCGCTACTGAGAATATAATAGTATTAGAGGAATTCGATCCGCTCATGATGTATGGGAAAAATTAGAAGATATCTATGAAGGCACAAAGAAAGTGAAACAAGCTCGAAAGATCATGTTGGTCAAAGAGTTCGAAAATTTCACTATGAATGTTGGAGAAAATATTTCCAAAATGGTTGAAAGGCTTGACAATATTGTAAATCCTCTAGTTGCACTTGGAAAAATTCCACAGAAAATTAAAAGCCTTGAAAGCCAAAATTGATGCAAAAACTTGGGATGGGCTTCTTGCAACATCCGATGATGAGGAAGACGAGCAATGAATAATGGGTATCGAAGAAGACAACGAGGTACGCTCTAATTCTTCTATCTCTTTTATTAATGAATTGCAAGATGATTTGATGAGCTTCAAAATAAATTCCAAAGCATGCATTTTAAATAAAAAACATTTGAAAAAGGAATTCAACATTTTGAAAAATGAAAAGGATAGTTTACTTGTTTCATATGAATCACTTTCTTATACTCACACCACTACACTTGATAAGGTTAGAAACTTTAAAAAAGAAAATGAAATTCTCACTAAGGATATTGATTCCATGAAAAAGAATATGATGAAGTTTAATTTGAGTACCGATAAAATGACCATAATTCTTGATGTTCAACGTTGTGATCATTTGAAACTAGGACTTAGTTATAAGCCAAATGTTATCAATGATATAAAAAATAATCAAGTACCTACTTTTGTTTATGCCAATCATCATGTTTCTAGAATTATTACACATTTTTATTGTTGTAAAAGTGGTCACACGGTAATTTCTTGTCGGACTAGAAATAGCTCAAATTATTATTAGTGACCTAAAAATGTCAAAGCTAATCCCAATGGACCCAAACACTTGAGGGTAACATAAGATAATTTCATGTTAGGTACTCGATGCAATAAAAGTCAAAAGGAATTTCAAATCATCAAATAGACAACAAATGTTTGCGCCATTTGACCAAAGGAGAAGTCATTATCAACAAAATCAGTTTCCAAGAAGAAGGTATAATCAACAATGGGAAAGACACAACCCTTGGCAATGGAGAAATTGGTAACTCTTATTCTCTTCTTGAATCATGCATTTTATTATTGTACATAGTCATGTCTTTATTCTTGTCTTGATTGTCAAAATTCTTTTTCAAAATGTTTCTTAAAAATAAGGGGAGCTTTTATAAAATATTTTGAAAAAATGTTTGCTCCTATCTTTATGATTCTTAATCATGGAAAGTGTCGCCTAAAATAGATAATTGTTTTTGATTGGAAAAACTTATTTCGTTTTTAAAATCGACCTCCTAAAATTGTTTTGGTTTGTAATCATCAAAAAGGAGGAATTTATTAGATAAATATTTTTATCGTAATTTTGATGATTTCATATTATTGAGTTTTACACCAAAACAATGTTCTCAAATGTTGTCCAAATACTTCAAAACGATTTAAATGACTTACTAATTTTTGGAGTATTTTTTGAAGTTTATTTTTGACAAAAATCGGACAACACTTACATTTGAGGCCAGGTTGTCTGCACGAAAGTTTGTCGAAATAGAGAACAACTTGTTTGCTGAAAATTGGGAAGTCCGGTCGACCAAGAGGGCGACCAATGTGGTTTACTAGACGACCTAGAGGGCGACCGGTGCCTAAATTTAGTTAAATTGTAAAAATTCCTTATGTTTCATATTTTGGGGAGGCCAACCGGTCGAGGGTGGGTGACCTGTCGACCCCTTGGTCGACCGGTCCAACCCAACCTGAACCGATCCAAGGCCTTGATTTTCAAGCATTTTTCATTTTTAAATTTATTTTTCATATTAGAAGTCGCCTAGTCGACCTAAGGTTTTATCGACAAACTATCCGTTGCACAACATACAACTTTTCATGAAATTGTGAGATTGATTTCTATGACTATATTCTCCATTTAATGTGCAATTTTTCTGATTTCAATCTCCATGGAGGAGCCTATTGATGGGATTCAAATCCAAGAGTTTTCCTATAAATAGTTGAAGGCTTGAAGCAACTCAATAAGACAACACAATACAACACAACAAGAAAAATCTCTGCAAATATTTTGTTCTTCACTTTCAACATTCTTGTTATACTAACATAAGCTTATCGTTTTCACATCTTTCTTATTAGGCTTTCCTTCTTGATTACACTTGCACTTTTGAGTTATAAAATTTCATTTAAAGTGTAATCTTGATTGTATTTTTAACATCATCCAAAACAAGAAATCCTTGTTAGTATTCTTTTGGCAAGAACACGTTTGGTTGATTTGATTGAAAATCTTGGTGTTTTTGTATTGAAGAGTTCGGTGCTCTTCGAGGTGAAAGAGTTTGGTGCTCTTCGAGGTGAACTATGTCTAACTATACAATAAAATCAGGCTATGTATACATTAAACTATGTCTAATCTGTACAACAAAATCGACTACCTATACAAAGAAAAACCATGTCTAACTATACAATAAAATCGAGACTACCTATACAAAGAAACTATATCTAACTATACAATAAAATCATACTATATCTACGATGTCGCCTCGATGCGTTGTTAACTTTTTCTACCTCTTTTAGCCATGATTAACAAAACACCAGTACTAGCACAAAAAACCAAAAAAAGTGTGTGCAGAATATATAAAAACATACGGTAAAAATTAAGTAAATAAGCATTAAAACACGTATAAGTATACATCGAAATCTCCTAAATAAGCATTGAAACACATATAAATACATACATCAAATACTAACTAATTACACAAAGAAAGCACATCTAACTATACATCAAAAAACATATAAGTATACATTTAGCTATACAAAAATATAAGAATACATCATACCTACAAACCAATACTCCGTCGTCTTCAACTAGAAAAACTGGAACCTCCATTAATAAAAGCTTAACCACCATCACGTAAAAACACAAACTAAACTCTATATAACAATTTCAATTCAAAAATAGCAATCTCCTTAGAACACAACAACACACACTAAAAACGAAAATTAAAAAACCCTAGAGATTCACATTTACAAATCGAAAAACCACGAACTAAAAAAAAAAATTAAAAAACCATATAATTTCACATTTACAATCAAAAAGAAATTACATTTGGAAATGAAAAGTCTTGGTCTCGCTCAAGAAACAACAATCCGCACACAATTTATACTCTCGATTTCTCACTATTCAACGAACAACTCAAACCGTGAAACCTCCGCCCCACGACCGCGAAAAATGCAGAAATTCAAAATGGAAACCATCGATGGTTTTGGGGGAGACGATTCGCTATATTTAGTTACCAAAATTAAATGATATTACGTAATTACACAATTACAATGTCGCTTCTTTCCGATTTAAAATAAATCAAAAATATTAATAAAATTGGATAAATCTCAACCATCTAAAATTACATTTGTGGACATGATTAGTCCACACTGTCTCACTCTAATTATGTGGTCTCATTTGATCCTATTCCTATATAAATAAATAATATATATATATATATATATATATATATATATATATATATATATAGGGGAAGAGTTATATGAGACCTATGACAAGGTAAGTACGTAAGACCAAATTTGGACCACGGATCAACAAATTTCAATGAGTAATAATAAATATGCTTAAAATATATAAAAATACCTAATTAAATTGATAAAGGGGTATATTAGTCCAAACCAATCAATCATATCTCATGAAATTAGGAAGTTTCACACAACAACATAGATATTATCTTACCATCTAAAACCATAGCAAAATTACGTAATATTTGTAAGTAACAAATGTACAATGTCTAAGCAACATATTTGTCATTAATAAGCAACACGGTTGACATAAAAAAGCAACAAAAATACATAGATACAAGCCATATGACCTATTTAAATCAATAGATTTGCACCCATCTTAGCAACATATTTGTCCTTGCTATGCAACATAGTTGACATAAATAAGCAACATAATTACATATATATAAAAAGAAAAATCAAACGGAATAGTTTATGGTTGCAACATTGTCTACCTACATAAGCAACATATTTGTCCTCAATAAGCAACATATTTCACACATCGGAATGCGCCAATATTAATTGCAATTTTGATTTGTGAAAGGAAAGAGATAATTTCAGAGATACGGTTTCAAACATATCCAAAAAAGCAACATATTTGTCTTCAATAAGCAACATATTTCTCACGGCTACAGAGATAAGTTCGGAGATACGGTTTCAAAGAAATCCTCAAAAATCCGAAATGTGAATGGGCACTATCAAAAATAACTCCCATTTTTTATTGATATTCAAACAAAATTACCTACTTATCCTTAACAACCATTAATTAAATATAAACTAAAATAAAAATCAATTACATCCGCATCGTTAAAAAAAAAAGAGGTCAACGCTCCGATTTGGTCTCACGTACTTATTTAAATTATATGGACTCACGGATCCAAATCATATATATATATATATGAGCTGGTCTCCCATAGGACCGTCTTACGGATCCTAATCTATAAGACGGATCCTCCGGATGCGGATCCGCGTCATGACCAGCGTCGACCCAACTATCAATTAAAGAAAAGTAAAAACCTAAACTAACGCACGCACCGCAAATGCTGACCGGGAGATTGGATGGAACATGGCTCTCAACCTCTTAATCCGCCTCTCGGCTCCAACAACTAGATCGGATGCTCGACATCTCTCAACCAGACCTCCGCTCCAAAAACTCGGCTCGTCATCTCCTCTCTGCTGTGCAAGATAGTTGTATTCATCTCCTCTCAATCTCCAACTTCATCTCCTCCCAAAGCTCCGTAGGTAAGCTCGTCATCTGTAAGCAAAAATCTCCATTGTTGGTGCGGCAAAAAGCTTCACTTATGTCAACGTTACATTGCACTTCAACCTGTTATAAATACGATTTTGGAGAATCTCTCCAATGGAGAATGAAGATACACACATCTTATTGATGAAGGAAGGTAATGTACTCATACCTTGAAAAATTGATACTTTTTCTTTGGAAATACGATACTTTTGAATTTAAATATGATACTTTTCTTGGAAATAGTGATACTTATGATATTATATATGATACTTTTGTGATAGACTGTCATATTTTTAATATGATACTTTATGAGGAAATACGATACTTTTGAGTAATAAAAATGATACTTTTAATATGAACATTGACACATTAAATTTTTACATATTCAAAAAAGGACATTTTGATGTACTAACTCGAGTCTCATAACTATGATACTTTTTCTTTGCAAATAGTGATACTTTTTGTGGAAAAAATGATACTTTTATGATGGGAAGTGAAATTTTACAAATTTTATATTTTGAATAAAAGTGATATTTTACTAGATATTTTGATGTAATAATTTATTCCGTTTATACTTATAGGTGAAAACTTGGATTCGGTAGTTGTTGTTTCTAGTGATGAAGATGATATAGAAGTCATTCAAGGTGAAAATCTGGATTCAAGAGATACTACTTGACCAAAACACGAGGCGGACCGAGAAGGTATCACATTTCTTGAATAAGTATTACTTTTTCTTCAAAAGTACCAACATTTTCTAATATGTCCTGTGTTTTGTTTAAATATTTCTAGACTATACCAATGACCCTGTGGATGTATCGGGTTCCCTTGTTGGGTTGAAAAGGAAGACAATTGATGACATGCATAAGTTGTATCGGGATCGTAGCCGTGCACTCGGGTTTAGTATTCGTAAAGCAACAACTACATCTCAAGCTAATGGAGTTATGACAGAAAAATATTTTGTATGCTCCTGTGAAGAATTTAGGAGATCGGGAAATTTGGACATGAATTCAAAAAATGAAAAAAGAAAAATTTCCCTATCGCACGTCACGGGATGTAATGCTTCATTGAGGGTGGAATTAAATAATGAAGGTCTTTATGAAGTTTTGAGCCATGTCATGGAGCATAATCATCCATTTACAAGAAAAGAGTGGAACCACCTTCATCGTTCGAGAGAGAAAAATTACAAGTGAAAAGGGCAAAGTCATAGAAGATATGGTCTCTTAGGAATGAGACCAACAGATTCTTACCGTTATATGACACATGAAGTGGAGGAGATTATAGTGTTGAGAACACTATAAAAGATCATTTGAATTTTGTAAATCGTTTGGAATTGAAAGAAGTAGAAGGTGGGGATGCACAAACACTTGTTGAAATGTTGTACCAACAATAATCCGAGGAGGAGGACTTTTATTTTAGAGTTAATCTAGATGAGATGGCCAAATTGAGCAATATTTTTGGAGAGATTCGATGATGAGAGAAGATTATGAAATATTTGGGGATGTTGTCATTTTGAAACAACATATCGCACAAACAAATACAATTTGATATGTGCTCCAATAATTGGTATCAACCATCATTGGAAAAATGTGATGTTTGGTTGTGCGTTCTTATCGAACGAAACGACTAAAACATTTGAATGGCTTTTTGAGGTTTTTAAGAAAGCCATGGGAGGAAAGTGTCCTATAACTATATTCACTGACCAAGACCAAGCAATTTCTAACGCAATAGAAAAGGTATGTAATGAATTGAAAAGATAATACTTTATCGCGAGAAAATAGATACTTCTACTCGAAAAAGTGTTACTTTGACTATATGATGTTTATTTTTCATCTAGTTTCTTGACTTCCTATTTTTGTGAGTGAATTGAAAAAATGGTACTTTATCGCACAAAAAAGATACTTTTCCTCGAAAAAGTGTTACTTTTACCCATAATTATTCATGCGGGTATTCCTAGGACAAAACATAGGCTATGCCAATGGCATCTTTTAATTTGTAAGCGGTTTGGACAACTAAAAAGCAACAATTCCTTTAAGAATCCATTTAGAAAATGCTTGTCGGGTTTACGGATGAAGGCGATTTTGAGAACTATTGGAGTAACATGACTTCAACGTACGGATTGGAGGATTAAACATGGTTTAAAAGATTGTATGAGATAAAGGACAAATGATGCACAATCGATAAGGGTAAAATGTGGTTGGTGACCTACTAAGTATTGGGCGACCTAATAAGACCTCGATATTGGGCCGACCGATAAGCCCTAAGTATTGGGCCGACCTACTAAGCCCTATGTATTGGGCCGATCGCTAAGCCCCATGTATTGGGCCAATCTGCTAAGCCCTATGTATTGGGTCGATCTGCTAAGGCCTAAGTGGTGGGCCGATCTGCTAAGCCCTATGTATTGGGCCGATATGCTAAGCCCCATGTATTGGGTCGATCTGCTAAGGCCTAAGTGGTGGGCCGATATGCTAAGCCCTATGTGTTGGGCTAATCTGCTAAGGACTGAGTTTAGACCAAACCGACCGACTTGGGTTGGTCCGCTACAACTCGGCTTTATGAGCAAAGGCGATCTTTGAGGATAGACGTTCGAGGAGATTTCTTAATGCTAAGGCATGAATTTATTAGCATGAGGACCTCGAGGTGTAACAGTCGGTTGGTCCGAGGTCTTATAGAGGTAAATTAGGGTTTTGGAAGATCCGATCCTATCCTAATGATGATTCTATTACCAAATCGTAATAGATTCCCGGATTTTACGGAAACTCTAATCCGGGCTAAAGCTATAAAAGCCCAAGTTGAGTTCATTCTTAACCTAATCACACTTTTATATTCACATTATATTTTTTGCCTCTTGCTTCTCTTCCAAGTTTCGATTTAAGCATCGGAGAGGGTACACTAGAGCCCCCTTTATGCATGTTTCGCGGTGGAGCTCGATCGGAAAGGTCAATTCGTGGAATAGGAGTATTTTGAGAGCAACCATTTGGTGTCGTCTATGGGAATGATTGAACGGAGACGTGAGCTTCGAATGGTGGTTATGGAGGATTTAAGGAAGAATTTGTGGACGACTGAATCGCACGCCGTTGAGAGATACTCCGGGTGGAGTTACACAAGAAAACACTAGGCCTCCATCTCCACCACCCGCGGTGGATGGCGGCGTGCGGCGGATGGAGGAGCAAACACCAATGTTTGGTGGTGGTGTCGGGTTGGGCCCAATGTTTTTGAATAGTTGGGTTGTTTCATTACTAGGGCCATTGAGCGAGGCGGTGGAAAGGACACTAGGGAGATGCTTCCGCCACCACCTCACTGTGTGGTCCCTCCGGCGGGAAAATGCGGCTCGGATGCGGGGTCGGCGATAGCGGTCGGTGGAACATCACGGTGGAGGAAGTGCACTCGTCGAGATGGAGCATGCGTCGAATGAGGATCGGGATTGGTTGAGCGGATGGATGACCTCCATCGCGAAGTAAGGCATATTCGTAGGAGGGTTGTGGGAGCACCGGGGAGCGCGTCTGTCCGAGTTCGAGGGGAACTCCTTCTCGGATGAAGTGATGGCGGATGAGCTCCCATCCTCCTACCGAGTTCGAGTTTTGAATATGATGGTACCACCGAAGCGTGGGACCATCTTTGTTATTTTGAAAATGTTGCTTTTCTACTCAGGTTCACGGATGGCGTGATGTGTAGAGTTTTCCTACCACCGACAAAGTCGGCCAAAGAATGGGTTTGGCTCGCTCTGGGCTCTATAAAATTTTTGATGACTTGATTCGACTTTCCTTAATCAGTTTACGTGCTATCGCAAGTACCAAAAGCGCCCCGACTCTATTTAGTATTAAATAGAGGATAGGGTGCCGGCTAGTCCGGATATTTTGGCTAATGCCCTAGCTCGTGGTCCTGAAACATGGGAATTTTTCAAATCTTTGGTCATAGAGCAGCTAAGACCTTTGATGAGTGTTAGCTCAAGCGGAGAGGTATATTAACTTGGAGGAGGCGAGGAAAATGAATAGGGAAGAAGGAGAGATAGGAAGGAAGATCGGGAGGATAAGGGATCTCGAAAAAATCGAGGTCCGAGGCAATGGGTGGACGATCGAGTTACGAGAAATATACACCATTGGCCTTACCCCAGGCGAGGTGCTTGTTGCTATTGAGAGGCATCTCGACTGAGGTGGCAAGGCGCATTCGGAAGCACCGATAAAGGCGAAGTGTAAGGAGTTTTGCGGGTTCCACAATGAGTATGGGCACACGACAAATCGGTGCTCACACTTGAGAGATGAAATTGAAAGGCTCATTTAGGCAGTCATCTCAGGAGTTTGTGTACATTGATAAAAACAAAAAGAAGGGGAGTATAAAAGAGACAATCGTGGTTATAACCAACCTCGGCAGGAGCCGGAGCGGGGGAGGAGAGAGAGGAGCTACCTCCACCTCCGCCTTCACCTCGGCGAGAGGTCATCCAAAGGATAGTTGGAGGGTCGCGGAAGGGGATTCTAGGAGAGCTCGGAAGAGCTATGTGAAATAGCTTGACTCAGATCGGGTGCAAGAGCAATGGAAGGTGGAACAGTCGGACCGGGGCCGAGCATCCAATTTGGGCCAATTGATAGCAAGGGTATCATGACACCTCATAGCGATGCTCTTGTCATTACGGCCATGATCTCAAACTATGATGTGCCTCGGGTGTTCGTGGATCGGGAGCTCGACGGACATCTTGTTCTATGAATGCTACGAGAAAGATGGATATCCGTGTCGGGTTGGAATCGGTGGACACATCATAGGTCGGATTTGAAGGAGGAACTATCCAACCTAGGTATGATTACTTTACCTGTCTCTTTGGGTAAGGAACCTAGTCGTAAAACTAGGATGATTCGATTCTTGATAGTAGATGCACCCTCTTCGTATAATGCTATGTTGGGTAGACCATCGTTGAATGCTTTTCAAGTTCGTGGTGTCGGTGTATCATTTGAAAATGAAGTTCCTCGTAGGAAAGGAGGTTGAGGCGAAGATCAAGACATGTCGAGAAAGTTATATGTGGAGATTATTCAAAAAGACGAGAGAGAAAATATCTTTTATGATAATAAAAATAGGGATAAAATAATTAAACTTGATGAGCCTGTGGAGCATGTGCAACCCAATGAGGAAATGATGGTAGTTGAGTGCCAGTCTTTGGGTGACCCCGATAAGGTTACCAAGGTTGAAAAAGCATTATCGATGAGCCGAGAGAAGAGTGGTGGGATTTTTAAGGAACAATATTGATGTGTTTGCTTGGTGAAAAAGATTTGGTGGGAATTGATCCGATTATAGTGAGCATAGGCTCAATGTCAATCCATCGTACAAGCCTGTGAAACAAAAGAATAGAAATTTTGGTCCTAAGCAAGATGTTATAATCCGAGCGGTGGTGCAAAAGTTATTGAATGTTGGGCATATCAAAGAAATCCAGTTTCGAGTGGCTATCCAACGCAGTGTTAGTACCAAAAATGGAGGATGATTGGCGTATGTGCGTGGATTTTGGGACTTGAATAGGGCTTGCCCAAAGGACTATTATCCATTGCCCCCGAATCGAACGGCTCGTGGATTCGACTTGGGGTGTGAGTTGCTTAGCATGATAGACGCGTCATAGGGCTACTATCGATCAGGTTTGCGAGAGGAGGACCAAAAGAGGTGAGCTTCACCACCTCTTTTGGCACCTTTGCTATGTGGTGATGCCATTTGGGTTGAAGAATGCAGGAGCCACGTATCAAAGATTAGTGGATAAAATGTTTGAGGGACACTCGGGAGGAACATGGAGGTATATGTGGATGACATGCTAGTCAAGAGCATGAAGGCGAGAGATCATGTGCGTGACCTTCGAGGCGTTTGACACTTTGAGAAAATACCGAATGAAGCTCAACCCTAAGAAGTGTGCTTTCGGTGTGAGGTCGGGAAAGTTCTTAGGGTATATGGTGACGGAGAAGGGGATAAAGGCTAATCAGGAGAAGGTTAGAGCCATCGAGGATACTAAAGATGTGCAATGTCTCGATGTGTCAGTTTGGCGACCACTGAATAGATTTATTTCTACTTTGTGAGAGAGGAGTTTGCCCTTCTTTAAGGTGTTGAGGAAGGCCAAATGTTTGTTTGGGATGAGGATTGCGAGAGAGCTTTTGAGGATTTGAAAAATTATTTAGCTAATTTGTCATTGCTAACTAAGCGGTCGGGAGAACCTTTATACTTATACATCTCGTAGGAGAGCAAGGCGCTAGTATGGTCTTGATCGAGAGGAGAGGTTGGTCAAGCGGTGTATTACGTCGAAGGTGTTGAGGATTTCCGAGCTGCGATATGCGAGAGATCGAGAAAAGCGGGTTTGGCCTTGGTGGTGACGCGAGGAGACTTGGCCGTATTTTCTCGCACAAGGTAATTGTTCGAACTATGCTCCTATTAAGAAATGTGATGAGCGAGGCAGAGGTGGCGGGAAGGTTGGTGAAGTGGGCCATCGAATTGAGCGAGTACGACATCGAGTTTGAGAACAGGTCGGCCATCAAAGCTCGAGGCTTTGGCGAATTTTGTTCAAGAATTGACAAGAGCGATAAGCCTTGAAGAGACATGGGTGATTTATGTTGATGGTTCGGTAGGGAGCTCGGGTTGTGGTCTTGGTATTGTCCTAATCAGTCCACAAGGAGTCGAGAATGATTTTGCTATAAGACCCGGAGTTCAAGTTGTCTAATTATGAGGCAGAGTATGAAGCATTTATCGAGAGGATTCAAATGGCCATTGAGATGGGTGCCACAGAATAGTAATTTACATGGACTCTCGGCTCGTCCCAAGCGAGATCACCTGGAGAATTCGAAGTTAGGGAAGAGAAGATGAAGAGGTATGTCGAAGCATACCGAGATCTAGAAGGAAAATTGAAGGAGATCAAGATCTACCAAGTCCCAAGGGCGAGAGAACGGTCGGGCGGACTTCTTGGCAAAAATGGCCGGCTCGGCCTTGGAGAATCAAGCCAAGCAGATCACGTTCTTGGCAAAGGGAAAAGCGATCTTGAGTTTGGAGGTCGGAGAGATTGAGGAGAAAGAGGATTGGAGGTCGACCATTATGGCCTATCCGAGCGGAGGAATTCTCTAGGGAGATAGGTGGGAAGCGGCTCGGTTGAAAATCCGAACTACGCGTTTTTGCATAATCGGGATAAATTGTACAAGAGAGGCTTCTCTATGCCTTTGCTGAGGTGTTTGAGTGGAGAAGAGGGCACGTATGTGCTGAGAGAGATGCATGAAGGATGTTGTGGAAATCATATGGGAGCAAGAATCTTGGTAAAAAAGGTGTTAAGGGCAGGGTATTTTTGGCCTTATTTGAAGGAAGAAGCGGAGAAGCTAGTAAGAGCATGTGAGAAGTGTCAGATTCACGCACCATTGATACATCGACCAGCGGAGGAGCTCATGACTATGAGCTCGGCATGTCCTTTTGCAAAATGGGGTATTGACATAGTGGGACCATTCCCTCCAGCTTCGGGTCAGAGGAAATTCTTGATAGTAGCAATTGATTATTTTAGCAAGTGGGTGGAAGCAGAGCCTCTAGCTAAAATAAATGAGGACGCAGCGGTGATGATGAAGTTCATTTGCGCGAATATTGCTTAAAGGTATGGAACACCTCGGGTTCTTATATCGGAAAATGGAACACAATTCGTGGGAGCGGGGATCCGAGCTTGGTGTGAGGAGTTGAAGATCAAACAAAATTTTACGTTAGTAGCTCATCCAAAAGCCAATGGGCAAGTGGAGATTACCAACGAGAATCCTGGTCCAAGGACTCAAAGCTCGATTGGAAAATGCGGGAGGTGCATGGGTTCGAGAGCTCGGCTCGGTTTTGTGGGCTTAGCGAACTAATCCTAAGGAGGCGACGGTGAAACTCCGTTTAGCTTGGTGTATGGAATGGATGTTGTTATACCAGCGAGAGATCGGGATGGAGACTCATCAAATTCAAAATTTTGATGAGAATGTGAATAAGATGATGATTCAGAGGCCCCGAATACTATTAATGAAAAAAGAGAGATGGCATTCTTGCGAGATGGAAATGACAAGGGGAAGGATCAAGGCAACATACAACAAGAAAGTGATGAGAAGGGCATTCCAAGTGGGAGATCTGGTGTTGAGCAGGTCGGATGCTAGCAAGAATATAGGAAAGTGGATGCAAAATGGGAAGGGCCACTCCGAGTGACGAGGGTCTTTGGCGGAGGTGCATATGGGATGGAAGAGCTCGATGGTGAAGGCTCCCGAGGGCATGGAATAAGTAGCAATTTAAAGAAATATCATTCCTAGAAGGAAACATATATGATGTAATGAAATTACTCATGTTTTGAATGAAATGACATGCTTCCCTGAATTATGTGTTCGGAAATAAATTGGAAAAAAGTTGACAAGTATTTGGAGCTCGGCTAAAGTTAAACTCCAAATACTTGGGGCCCCGAGTCCATGCAAGGAGCTCGGCTCAAGCCACCTCCCTTGAGGAAAATGACAAGTATTTGGAGCTCAACTCGAGCTAGAATCCAAATACTTGGGGCCACGAGGCCATGCAAGGAGCTCGGCTCGAGCCACTTCATTTGAGAAAACCGACAAGTATTTGGAGCTCATCTCGAGCTAGACTCCAAATACTTGGGGCCACGAGGCCATGCAAGGAGCTCGGCTTGAGCCGCCTTCCTTTGAAGAAATTGACAAGTATTTGGAGCTCGGCTCGAGCTAAACTCCAAATACTTAGGGCCACGAGGCCATGCAAGGAGCTCGGCTCGAGCCGAGTTTTCCTTGAGGAAATTGACAAGTATTTGGAGCTCGGCTGAGAGCTAGACTCCAAATACTTGGGGCCACGAGGCCATGCAAGGAGCTCGACTCGAGCTAGTTTTCTTTGAAGAAATTGACATGTATTTGAAGTTCGGCTCGAGCTAGACTCCAAATACTTGGGGCCACGAGGCCATGCACGGATCTCGGCTCGAGCCAGCCTTCCTTTGAGGAAATCGACAAGTATTGGGAGCTCGGCTCGAGCTAGACTCCAAATACTTGAGGTCACGAGGCCATGCAAGGAGCTCGGCTCGACCCAACTTTCTTTGAAGAAATTGACAAGTATTTGGAGCTCGGCTCGAGCTAGACTCAAATACTTGGGGCCACAAGGCCATGCAAGAGCTCGGCTCGAGCCTTCTCTTGAGGAAATTGACAAGTATTTGGAGCTCACTCGTGCTAGACTCCAAATACTTGGGGCCACGAGGAGCACATTATACCAATCTATTTTGGTAAAAAAAAAAAACTACTCGGGCTCGGTCAAGCAGATCTGCAGGATGAAACAAATCCGAGCTATTACGAAAGTACAAGTAAAATGATAAGAGATCGGAAAGAATGAATTACGAAAAGTAGAAGATCTTCATTATCACGCAAAATAAGTACAAGTACAAAGTTGGGAATACAATAAAAGGAAATTACATAAACCCCTAAGTCGGGGGGAACATTTTCGTAGTGAGATCATCAAAAGTAATAGTGTGCGTCATCCACTAAGGCAATATTTGGGTCCTCTTCTTGAACTTGGCCTTGAGGGCGGGGACTTGGGGGCCCGGTGATCTCCGGGGAGTTGTGTGTAGTGGCTCCCGAGCTCGAAGCGAGGTTGGAGTATGAGAGGCTTGAAAGGGACTCAACAAAGACTTCCACGGGAGCCTTGTTGAGGCGATCCGCTTCCTTAGAGAAAATGAAGCCCTTCGGATCGGAAGCAATTTATTAGGGCCTCGCTTTGTCGAACCGCGCTCCGTGATCCCCTTTTCCCCGAGATGGTTCTCGGCTGATCAAATGCAAAGTTATAATACTCCATTGCCCTCCGATAATACCTTGATGAACTCGGTCAAATTTGAAAAAGGCTTGCTTGACTCTGTCATGCACCGTTTGAATAAAAGTAGCCCTCGAGGAGAAGTTGGAAAACCACGGCGATCGACCTCAATCCCTTCACTCGGGCTTGGTCAAGGTTGGTCGTGACTTGGAGTTGAAGATTGCTCGGCTCGGTCTTGAGGGTGGAGTTTCGGTCTCCAAGTCCTTTAGCTTGGTCTCGAAAGAGGTCACGGTGACCTTGTGGATATTGGCTTGATCTCGAGGTGGTGGACTTTTTGCGACTTGGTTTCCTTGGACTTCAAGAGGGCACACTCCTCCTTGAGATGGGTTCTTGCACAAGGCAGGATCATTAAAAAGCCTACCCGAGCCCCGGCAACTAGGGCGGCCAATTTCATCTCGGATCGAGAGTGATCCGGACATAAGGAGCTCGGGGAGGTCAAAGCATCACTAAGCTTGTCCAAGGTGGTGCGATCGGGGTTGGGGCAATTACCCTGGATGAATTGCGTGGCTAAGAGGCCATCGGTGTTCTTGAGAATTGAATTCCCAACAAAGAAAGTCCGGTTGGGAGTGTGTATGGATTACGGGAGTAAGAGATTGGGTTAAGATAAGGAATCCCTTTGGACTTCTTGGGGGAGGAGCACAGAGCCCGTGGGCGACCTCTTGGGAGGGCTTGCTTATTGGCCGAGCTTCCGACCGTGAGTTCAGCCAAGACTATAACCGGAATCGGTCGGGCGTGTCCGAGGAGACCGATCCCCTTCAGGTGGAGGAGGCCTTTGCCAGGAGCGGGGATTAGATGAGGTGGCAAGTCGCGCTCCTCCTCCTCCCGCCGGCAACCATAGCGGCCATCATGATGTCTATCACAAGAAGGAATTGAGATTAGTATAGAAATACTTTGAAAATTTTTATTTAGCAAAGGATTAGTGTAATTACCGATGTCATCCTCTAAGGGTCTACAATGGGGGCTCGGCTTAAAGTAATGTAAGAGAGAGGGAGTAATGAGACGAGATAGATCTTATTTGACCAATGTGAGCTTGTTTATCATGGATTGAAGCTTGGGAGATCGGTCCCGAGGATTATGTTTATGTTGAAGAGGAAGAGTCCAAATCAAAGTAGTGGGAAAACCCCAAGGTTGAGGAGAGGAAACAAAGAAATACTTATCCTTCCAAAACTTATTAGAGGAGAGGATATTTGCTCTCAGAATTGAGCATAACCTCGGGAGGTAATATAAAAGAGGCCCTTGGTAGTAGAAGCTTTTATTTGGAAAAGAGAAAAGAAGAGCTCAAAAGAGGGGTCGATTTCTAAATAGTCGGTCAAAATAATAAAACTGCTTTGATCTTGAATGAGTTCGGGGCTAATTGGTTCAAGGGATGCGGTAGAGTCCGGACACTTCGGTCATAAAGGAATAAATGGGAAATCGGAGCTCCCTTTCTATCCGACCTACAAAGAAGGTTAGGTTGTCGGAAGGAGGTCGGTTTGGTCTATCCGAATCTGTTAGGCAAGATCGGTTTAAAGGATGAAGGAATTTTAGCATTCTTCTTGATATTTTGGAGAGGGTGGCGATTCCGGGTATCTTTGAATTCATGGGGTAACCTGTCAATGGTCCCGAGCCCAGAGCTTCGGATTTTGATGACCTCCGAGTCGGAGCTTGACTCGGTGGCGTCGGATCTCGAGATAGGGGAGAGTTCATTTACATGAATGGGTTGTGAGTGGGACCCAACCTTAGAGGAACACCTCTCTAGCTCGGCTATGTAGGGGTCGAGGAGGAGTGGATAAAGAAGAAGATGACGCCATGAAAATGTAGAAAAGGGACCAAAGAAACGGAAACTAGAGAAAAGGGAAAAGAAAAGTACCTTGTGGAAGGAGATTTAAAAATTTGGTGATGGAGAGGCACGAAGATTCTAGACAACTTTTGGGTTTTCAAAAACCATTCTCATTACATTTCCATTTTCCTCTTTTTACTTTTAGAATTCTCTCTCAAGGATTTAGACCATCTTCTCCGTGAGTTCTTCCGATTCAGGCATCGGTGAGTTGAAAGGGTGTCCTTTCAATCACGTCATTATGTCGCGGTTTTGAAAACCCAAAAGGCGGTGGGAATTTGAAAAGCCCGAAACCCTAGAACAGATCGGTTGCTTATAATCAACTATGGTTGGAAAATAAGTCTTACCATAGTTGGGAGGAGGAATTGAAAAAGGTAAAATGTGGTTCGGGCCGACTGCTAAGTATTGGGCCGACCGATAAGCCCTCGAGTATTGGACCGACACGATAAGCCCTAAGTATTGGGCCGACTGCTAAGCCCTATGTATTGGGCCGATCCGCTAAGCCCTATGTATTGGGCCGATCCGCTAAGCCGTATGTATTGGGTCGATCTGCTAAGGCCTAAGTGGTGGGCCGATCTGCTAAGCCCCATGTATTGGGCCGATCCGCTAAGCCCCCATGTATTGGGCCGATCCATTAAGTCTAAGTGGTGGGCCGATCTGCTAAGCCCTATATGTTGGGCTGATCTGCTAAGGCCTAAGTTTACACCGGACTAACCGACTTGGGTTGGTCTTCTACCGCTCGACTTTATGAGCAAAGGCGATCTTTGAGGATAGATGTTCGTAGGAGATTTCTTAATGCTAAGGCATGGATTTATTAGCATGAGGACCGAGGTGTAACAGTCGGTTCGGGTCCAAGGTCTTATGGAGGTAAATTAGGGTTTTGGAAGATCCGATCCTATCCTAATGATGATTACATTACAAATCGAGAGAATCCCTGATTTTACGGAAACCCTAATCCAGGGCTAAAGCTATAAAAGCCCAAGTCCAGGTTCATTCTTAACCTAATCACACTTTTATTTTCACATTATATTTTTCGCCTATTGCTTCTCTTCCAAGTTTTGATTTAAGCATCGGAGAGGGTACAGAAGCCCCCCCTCCGGCCCTCCTTTGTGCGAGGTTTCGTGGTGGAGCTCGATCGGAAGGCGATTCGTGGAAGAGGAGTATTTTGAGAGCAACCAACAACCTTAAGCAAATACTTTTCTCTGAATACTTTCCTCACAAAGGAGTGAAAGTACTAATAATGCCATGGGGTTCAATGCAAAGAAGATGACAAGTTTGACTGATTTTTATGGTATTTTTAAGGAACTAGTGAAGAATTGGAGAATGAAAGAATAAAATGATGAATTCCAATCATCAAGATGAATACCATCAATCGCCATAATATACCATTGATCGGGTTGTTAAAGCACGCTCGAGGTATACACGTTGACATTGTTTAAAGACTTTGAGAGTGAGTTTATCGCATCAATTTCTACTACTTGTACTCTAGTTCATAAGGATGAGATATTGAATGTTTATGACGTTCGTCTCATCTTTGGGGGTGGAGATGTAAGTAAGGTGATGTTTGATTCTTTGCGAAGCATGATAACGTGCACTTGTAAGAAATTTGAAGAATGTGGTATTTTGTGTTTCCATTCATTACGGGTCCTTCATCTTCATTCTCATGTCAAGATACGAGAAATATATATTCTAAAGAGACGGACAAGAATGGCAAAATCTCAAGTATGGGACATCTTAAATAAGAGAGTTGAGAAGCGACAAGCCTAATGATTGCATTCCTTGGTGTCATGAAATGGCTCGAAGATATTATGATCTTGTGTTGAAATGCCAAGGAAGTAAAGAAGCAAGGAGAATCAATGAAGAATGTTACGATAGGGATTTTCTTGCTATTAGTGCCTTGGCAAATGCGCGAGAATTCACCGGGCAAAACGAATCGTCTGTTGTTTCAAGTACATCTAATAAATTGCAAGATCCTACACGGTCCGTAACAAATGGAAGAAGAAAAAAAAATAAAGGGAAGTTTGGAAAAGAGCAAGAAGAAAACGAGTGATGTATCTCGATTATTCACAAGCAAAGGAGTTTGAATCAAAGACTCCAAATGCTCGGTTATTTTAGAGATATTTTTCTTAAATTTGTCGGTTGTAATGAAGCAATTTATGATACATTTGTTATTTTAGAGATATTTTTCTTAAATCTATCGAGTTTTTAATATTTTACATGTCGATTACTTAAATCTATTAGTTCTTAGTATCTATCGAATACATACACTTTTAAGACAATTTATAATAATTTTGTGGAAATTTCGATACTTTTAACATACACAATTATGTTTCCAAATTTTAAATATCCAAGTGCGCGAATCGATACTTTTCGCATAATTACCGATACTTGTAACATAATTATTGATACTTTTAATTTAGAAGTATACAATTATGTTTCTAAAATTTAAATATCCAAGTGCGAGAATCATCGATACTTTTCACATAATTATTGATACTTTTAACATAATTATCGATACTTTCAATTTTGTTTAGAAGTATACATGATACAAGATTTAGTGTCTCAAATTGAACTTGACAAGTTGAACACATCGCCCTACAACAATCCACATATACTATCTCAACATATACAAGTTGAACTCATTACTTGGTGCTTAAAAATAACATTGCGCAACAACAACGGATCAATGTAACAAGATGGATCAAAAGTACAATCAAACTTAAATTACAAAAAGCTGGTCATCAACTACAATTCAACAACTAATCACAAAATGATGACTACCAACATTAAAAATATCAACAAATACTATCTCAAAATTCACAAATATCATAAATATAGTATCTCAACATTCACAAATCACATTGTTTCTTGCTTCATTTTTCTGTTTCTTCGTGCCTTTCTTGGTGGCTTTCTTGGCAGGTTTCTTGACGCGTGTTCGGGATGGTTTCCTTGAATTTAAGCACTTTTTGCTCCATCTCCACTCTCAATTCATTCCACCCGGATAGAATGATTTGGTGCGATTTAGCTCTCAATTTGCGTCTTTCCACAACCTTCAAAAACAAAAAGCTAAAAAATAGATGAAATAATTATAAAGTACAAATTCTTTGTTTAAAATAATATTCGTACCTTTGACAAATCCGAGGCGAGTAAACTTTCCCAACAAAGTTTTCCATATGGTGCATGAGGAAAACACCACATTCAATATTCTTTGTCATTTGTTTGCCATTTAAAAGGTACATTTTCCCGGACATATGATTTTACTTCTCCGACTTTGGGTGATTTTCCTCTTCTAGGAAGACAACCATTTGTTTTTCTTGTAAAAAGTAACAATATAATGTCATAGGTTTATAATTATTATTAAACATAATAAAAGTTCACAAATACATATGATGCTTTACCACCAAATTCGAGAGACCAAGTACTAATCTACAACCTCTTCATCATGCACCATATTATCGAGGTATTGCACTTTCTTGTCAACAAAATTGATGAAAATAGCAATAAAATGACCGTGGTAGCAATATGGTGCAAGGATCTACATATTTTGAAACACAAAAACTTAATTAGATTTTGAAACACAAAAAGCGATACTTTCGGACAATTTATGATACTTTTGATGCAATTTCTGATACTTTGACCATCAAATATATAACATGCATAGTGATGCAAACATATTTTCAATGTTGGGATACATTAACATAAACGATACTTTTCGGACAATTTATGATAATTTTGATGCAATTTCTAATACTTTGAGCAACAAAGATTAACATCGAGTGATGCAACATATTTTCAACCAAAATCGAAACTTATCAATCAAAATGATATAATTTTCAAAGCAAATACTAAAAATATTATGACATTGTTCAAATTTGGCTTGTTCAAGGTACTCATCCACGTCCTCCGGCTGACCTCTAAGTTCTCTTCCGAATTTTTCCCATTAAAACAATCTTCAAGATACAACTATTGTAGAAAAAACAAAAAGATCAAAAAACTAAATAAACATGACTAGATTAAAAACAATATATATATATATATTATTTACGAGTTGAGTATTAAAATAAAAATGTTCGGATTCTTCGCCGACCAAATGATTTGTTTAAAATCGGTGTCCATGCATTAATTGTTAGTCCAAGTGGCTACGATAATCTAGAGGGGGTGAATAGATTATGCCGCCTTCGGATTTTCGCCCTCTTTTCCCAATGTAGAAATGATAACACAAATGAAAGTGCGGGAAAATAAATAACACTTGATGATTTACAAAGGTTCAACCCACCTAGGGCATAATCCTCTACCACCCCGGTATATCCAGGAGTGGATTTCGAAAAAAAGAGAAAAATAATTTTATTAATAGATACCAAACTATTACACCTTCACCTTAAAGAGCACCTCACTCTTCTTACAACACCACCTATGAAAATTACCACAATCCTCTTATACCAATGAAGAGTACCACACTCTTCAACACCTAAAATCACCCAAGTGTGCTCTTACCTCAAGAACACTTAACAAGGATGTCTTATTTTGGATTATTGAAAATAATTCAAGATTACAACTCGATGAAGTATACAACTTTGAAGTGCAAGTATAATCAATAATCAAGCCTAGTACTCAAGATGCACAAGTGAAAGACTTATGCTAAACACACCAAGAATATGAAAGTAAAGAATAAGAAGTTTGCTTGTGTTTGTATTGCTTGTGTTGTTGTATCTTGTTGCTTCAATCCTTCATCTATTTATAGGAGAGGTCTTGGATTTGATTTTCAGACATAGGCTCCTCCTTGGAGATTAAAAAGCGTAAAAATTGCAAATCAAATGGAGATTATAGTGTTAGAAATCAATCCTTAAAATCATGAAAAGTTGTCTCTTGCACAATGGATAGTTTGGTGATAAAACCTTAGGTTGACGGTTGACTGTAATACAAAATTTTGAATTGTATTGAAAAATTGAATAGATGGGCTGTCGAGAGGGCTTGGCCGTCGGCCCTTGTTGGACCGGGTCCAACCTTCCAAAAATGTGAGACAGGAAGTTGTGTTCTTAAATTTTGTTTCCAGGCAATCTGATCGACCTCCATGAAAAATTCTTCCGTGTCTCTTTTCTTTTTCGTAAATCAAACTTTTAGGCACGAGTTACCTTCTAGATGACCCAGGTTGACCATGAAACATAAGTGTTGTCCAATTTTTGTCAAAAATAAACTTCAAGAAATACAGAAAAATTAGTAAAAATATTTTAAATCGAATTAGGAGTATTTGAACAACATTTAGGGATATTGTTTTGGTGAAAAACTTAGTTAAATAAAATCATCAAAATTACGATAAAAACATTTATCTAAGAAAATCCCCCTTTTTGATGATTACAAACAAAAATAATTTTAAGAGGTCGATTTTAAAAACAAAACAAGATTTTCCCGGTCAAGAATAACTATCCATTTTGAGCAACACTTTTCATGAATAAGAATCATAAGTATGGGAGCAAAAATTTTTCAAAAACATTTTGTAAAAGCTCCCCCTGTCAACATGCACAACAAGAGTAAGTATAGAAGCAAACAACTAAAAGCTAAAAGCTAAAAGCTCGCCTTTTACACTTCGAACTTGAATTTAAAGAGCTTAGAAGCTCCCATTTGTCAAAAGAAATCATTAGTCATATATAACGATCTATTATGCATCCATTGGACTAAGTTTCATCCTCATCTTTTGGCTTTTTTATCCCTGACTTATAGCTTTTTCGCGAGCCTTTTCTAGCATCTTTGAACTAATGAGCTTATTTCATGTTTCCCCTTTGGAATCATCATAAATATCATTAGCACGATAAAAACATCATAAAAATATATCAAAGTGCGCATTTTAAACGATTTATCGATCTTTTAAGCATAAAGCTTAAAATTCCCAATAATAAGGGAAATTTTGAGAAGAAAGTTTGTAGAAGCTCATTTGATTGATAAAACATGATCTCTATAAACTTATAAGACATTTGAAATGAAGAGATTCATATAAGGGATGAAATATTCATTGAAATATTTTGTCGAACACTTGGCGTGCGTAGAGTAAAAACGAAGATGTATATAACACTTGTAAATTTAATCATGCCCAAAAATTCATCACCAAATGTAATTCTAGAATCATAATCTATCAACATTCAACATATCCATCACAATGATACAACAAATACATCAATCCATCAAGTAAAAAAGTATTTCCTCAAGGGTTCAACCTAATTGAGACTAAAGGAGGAATAAAACTTACCAATTAATCGGAGAAGTCGAGTAATATTGATGATATACCAATAATATAAGTCCAATAGTATAGAATTTTCAAGAAAGAAATCATTTTAAGTGAATTGTGGGGTGAATTTGGCGAAGGGTGCGAAAAATGGACGAAAGGAAGCAAAATAGTGAAAACTCGGACATTAACCATTTTATCCAAAACATTGGCGAGGTCGGCAGGTTGACGGGGGTGCTCGGCCAAGCCCAGGTAGTGGTCAACCAGTTGACCCCTCTTCATCTGGTCCCTGGAGCTCATTTTCTCGGTTAAAGCATACTCAAGTCACCTGGGTAAAGGCGTGATCAAGTGAAGACAATCGACTTAGATCCGTTGGAATAAAGTCAAGAATATTACTTGATATAGTAATATGTCAAGTCGCCAGGTCTTAAAGTGTTTGGCCGAAATTATGCAAAAGGAATGAGCCAATGGGAAACACTTGCATCTTGTGTCGAGAACCCAGAAGTGAAATGCCATTTAACACGAGGAAAGGTCAACATCACAAGGGTTGCGGACCAAGACAAGACAAGCCAACAAACACAAAGTAACATTTTGAAACTAGCATATCTCTTCAACGGGCAAATTTCAAATGTGCACTATAAAAGGTCGAGGAAGCATTTGAGAAAGGGTTACCTGAACCCTAGCAAGAGAAAACATATTCAAGCAATCAATCGCAATATTCTCAAAGCATTTCAAGATATTCCTCAAGCCTAAAACTCAAGAAACTCGATCCAACACAAGTGTGAAGGAGAGACAACTTCAATCGAGTTGAAGATGAAAACATTTGAAGATCAAAAAGGGTCTACTTTCCAAGTTGAAGGATTGTAGAAAGGTTCAAGGTCGAACCAAGTTTCAAGTTTGTTGGAGGGCTTCGTGATCAAATCCAAGAACTTGAGAAATGAGTCAAGTAGCGGTGCAAAATGCCTCGTGAAGAAGCTAAGTCGCGAAGAAGCCAAGCTGTGTGATCAAGGTGTCTCCACACCGATAACCGCTTTGTAAAGCGATCATTATTTAGTGGATTCCTCCAGGAGTTGGAGAAGAGTGGACTAGAAGAATTACCCCATCTTGAACCACTATAAAAATACTTGTGTCAATTTACTTTCAAAGCATTTAAATTCTGCTCTTACTTTATATCATTTGTTAGTTAATATTTTCTATCCAAGCGATAAATAACTAAGTGCTAAAATCAAGTGTTAATAACAAGCTTTAAACCAATAAAAGGTGTTAAGTCTTCCATTGTTAAAAACCAAATCAAGCAAAGTTAAGTATTTTTTAAGCAAATGAGTTATACTATCAACACTCTATCGAAGTCTATTGAGTGGGTAACTTAGTGAATAGCCAACTTAGTATCCCCAAGGACACAATGATTTGAGTCAACTCTGTTGAACTATTTAAAAGGACTAAAATCGAAAATTTGGTAAGGTTTATTCAACCCCCCTCTAAATCTTACACCATACCCTTGGGACCTACAAGTGGTATCGAGCGGTTGATTCATTGAGCCTCCCGCGACCGGTTATTGAACTATATCTCTATCTTTTCAAAAGGTTTTAACACTTTGTGTTTTTCAAAGTCTTTCATTTTAAAGCAAAGTTATTATCATGGAAGCAAATTTAACTCGTATTCCAAAGTTTCTTGTGGAAGAGTTTGATGATGGAAAATTCGCATGCGAGGCTCATCTATCCGCTTTACACGATGAAATGTGGCTAGTGATATAGGATGGGCCATTGGAAATTTACAAAGTCAATCATCTTTGCATAAGAGTTGCACCTGCAAGAATGAAGGAGAAATTCTTTGAAGAAAAGACCAGTCATGGTTGAAAAACCAAGAACGAATGGACAAATGAAGATAGAAAAATATATAACATGGACAATGAGGCCAAGGAGATACTCTACAAAACGTTCGACAAAGCCATGTTCAACAAATTCCAAGTTTGCAAATCTACAAAAGAAATTTGGGATAAACTGACCTTAATTTGTGAAGGATCGAACAAATTAAGGAGAACAAATTAACTATTGTTGTTCAAAACTTTGAAAACTTTAAAATGTTTGCGGTGAAACTCCTGGATCTATTTGGATGCCGATTTGAGAAATAACAAATGAGCTTTAAGCTCTTGGGAAAGAATATACACAAAAGGAGATGTGTATGAAGATTTTAAAGAGCCTCCCCGGATGAATAGGAAATGAAGGTTATGGCCCCGAGACATTCAATGGACCTCTCAAGAACATCCAACCATAAGCTATTCTCGGACCTCAAAGCCTATGAGTTTGGTGAGAAGGAAAGAGCGAGAAAAACAATTGTACCAAGGCAAAGCATTGCATTGTTGGCGATGATGGGAAAAGAGCGAGCAAAGGAAACCATTGACCATGAGGAGATTGCCCTCATGGTAAAAAGATTCAACAAGTTCTTTAACAAGAACTACAAAAGAAACAAGGGTGAGACCTCTAGAAGACATTCAAGACCTTCCAAAGCAAGGGAGGACAGGCCACCCAAGAGAGCTAAATATCAAAGAGCCGATTATCGAGAGGCCGATAATCCAAGAACAAACAGAAAGGCGATCGAGTTGAGAACCCGTGTTGGAATTTGAACAATCAGGACATTTTACTATTGATTTGCTCATACCCACCATCAACAAGTATAGAAATGAAGAAGAAAAGAAGTCTTGAGGAAAAAAAGACATGAAAAGAAGAAAGCCATGTTGGGGCCGAGACTCGCCGAGCCAACCAAGTGCAAAAAAGCGAAGAAACTCAGAGAGTAGTGAAGCCGACTACTCAAGTGACACGGAAGAGGCTTTGATCCGCCTCATGGCCAAAGAACAAGATCAAGAAGATGAGGTACATTCTAACTCATCTCATTCGATTCAAGTGATAGTGATCGTGACACACACACTTCATCACCCACAAATCTTTATGATACATTAGGCAAAATGATGAAAGATTTTGAGCACATTAAAACCTCTCATACACTCTTAAATGAGGAAAACAACCAAACTTAAAAGCCAAAACTCACGGTGACAAAAGAGTAGAGTACTCGAGTCACATAGCTAATGAGAACACTAAGTGAAGGTTGAAAATGCAAAGATCATAGCAGAGTTAGCTGCACTGGAAAAGAGGGAAAAAGATCTTAAAAATGTGATTACCTCATTTACAAAAGCATCAAATCATTGGATGAACTAATCATGAGTCAAAAAGAATGTAGAGACAAGACGGGCATATGATTTAATTCCTTTGTGCATAGTCAAACTCCAAGAGTGATTTTGGAAAAGGGATATTCAAGCAATGAAGCATTCCAAAAACCCAAAACACCTAATGCTGCACCCACATTCACTCCAAATCACAATCATACTAGCCTTGGATTTATAAAGGGAAAGAAAAAAGCCGATTGAGTATCTTTGAAAGGACGGTGAGAAGAAATTGACAGTCCTCAAAGATACTCCAAACGTAAAATACTCGTGAGAAGCAAAAACTGTCAAAAACCTCAGAAATTTCATCAGAGAAATACATATGATGGGAATGGTAGAAACTATCCAAACCAAGCTGATTGGAATAATGTGAAACATCAGCAAAGACCTATGGAATACAAACCAAAATGGCAAAGACCTATGGAATACAAGCCAAAATGGCAAAGACCTCAACCTCAACCTCAACAAAGGTCATTCCCAAGGAAAAAGAGTTATTATCGGCACACATATGCACCCAAGCACTACACTCGAGAGATATCATAACTATCCCAAGAAAGCAATTGCTAAAAACACACACACAGGCATACTGACAAAAGAGACAATGTATGATCCTAAAACCCCTAAGCAATTTGCTAATGTGCATTATGATTATGGTGCGATAGATGGCAACCTCTTGAGTCGGGGCATCGGCTATAGGTTGGTTGGAACATCTTATAGCACTAACCCCCTAGGACCCAGACAAGTATGGGTACCAAAAACTAATTTCCTTGATTGCGAGGTTCAAGGAACAAGGCGAGTGCCAAGGAACCTGGTACATGGATAGTGGTGCATTAGGACATATGACATGAGACAAGAGAAATCTATCAAGATTCAAAGAGATTAAAGGTGCTAAAGTCATATTTGGAGGTAATGAAGCTCAAGAGAGATCAAAGGTACAAGATCCATCAAGAAAAATGGATTGGAGATCACGGATGTTGCTTATGTTGAAGGCCTCAACTTCAACTGCTAAGTATCACCAACTCTGTGACAAGGGCTTCAATGTAGGATTCAACATGGGGATATGCCGGATCAAAGATCTTTGAATCAAATGAAATAGTGTTGCAAGGTTCAAGGCAAAAGAATATGTATGTGGTAGATTAGTCTATGCTACTCCAAGCACAAGTTTGCTAAGTACAACCGAATCAAGTTGGTTGTGGCATAAGAAGTGAGTCATCTGAATTTCAAGACAATCAACAAGCTTGCAAGGAGTCATCTTGTGGAAGGATTGTCAAACTAGTGTACAAGAAAGAAAGTATATGCGATGCATGCCGGATGGGAAAGCAAATCAAATCATCATTCAAGGATAAGCCAAGTCCCTCTTCAACAAGGATATTGCATCTTTGCATATGGATTTATTTGGTCCGATTGAGCAGCTAGCATCGTGGAAAAAGAAATATACCTTAGTGGTGGTGGATGATTATTCAAGATATACATGGACAATTTTCATGTTCAAAAAGAAGGAAACACTACAAAAGTTACCTCGGTGATGAGAAGAGTTCAAAATGAGAAGAGTCAAATCATTATAAAAATAAGATCCGACAGGAACCGAATTTGTCAATGGGATTATAACTCGATTGTGTTGAAAATGGTATTGCTCGTGAGTTATCGGCAGAACAAGGACTACACAATGAGAATGGAGTAGCTGAAAGAAGGAACAAAACTTTCAAAGAAGCTTAAGGACTATGTTATTCAAGTTGGTTGTTTAAGAGATTTTGAAGTTGAAGCCATAAATACAACATGTTATACTCAAACTAGATGCATGATTAATAGGCAATTGACCAAGATTCCCTATGAGATTTGGACAGGAGAAAGCCAAATGTTGGATATTTCAAGATATTTGGATATAATGTTTCATCCATAATAATGGCAATGATAATTTGAAGGCGTTTGATGCTAAATCGATGAATGTATCTTTTTGGGATACTCGGTGAGAGTAATGCCTATAGAGTCTTGAACAAGAGAACTATGGTCACAGAGGAGTATATCCATGTGGTTTTTGATGAACCTAATGTGAATGGAGAAGACATTGATGAGTTAGCTTATAAGTGAATCACCAACTATGCGAGAAGAGTCCTTATATTGAAGTCAAGTGAGAGCACTCAACCCTAATGATGATGAGATAGTTGAATCTCAAAGACAATTTGGAAGGTCTGACTTAATGAAGATGAAAAGAGTTGTTCAAGACAACTTAGCTATGAGACTAGCTGAATCCAATGAGACTTACTCCAACCCGATGTGAGATGGCGAGAGACCATCCACATGAGTTAGTTATTGGAGATGTTAGAGATGGCATAAGAACCAGATCGAGCATAACATGAAGATATGTTCACTTGTTTTATTTCCCAAATATAGCCTAAAGATGTGTCTCAAGCATTGGATGACACATATTGATTCAAGCCATGCAAGAAGAGTTGCATCGGTTTGAAAAGGATCAAAGTATGGGAATTAGTTCAAAGGCCAACCCACCAAAATGTTATTGGTACTAAGTGGGTTTTGAAACAAGATGAATGAGGAAGGATCGGTTGTAAGAAAACAAAGCAATATTGCTAGCCAAAGGGTATTGCCAAGAAGAAGGTATAGATTTTGATGAAACCTTTGCTCATGTTGCCAAATGGGAATCAATAAGGATGTTTCATGCTTATGTTGCACACAATAACTTCACTATAAATCAAATGGATGTGAAGAGTGCATTTCTAAATGGATTAGAAGAAGAAGTCTATGTTGAACAACCAGGTTTTGAGCAAAAAACTATTGGAGATAAGGTCTACAAGCTCAAGAAAGCACTATATGGATTGAAACAAGCACCAAGAGCATGGTATGATACATTGTCTCAATTTCTAACTCGACAATGGATTCACCAAAGGCAAGGTTGATAGAACACTCTTAGGATTCAAGATGGAGAGAATATCTTGCTTGTTCAAATATATGTGGATGACATCATTTTGGTTCCACAAACAAAGAGTGTGTGACAAGTTCTCAAACCTCATGCAAGGAAAATTTGAGATGAACATGATGGGAGAGTTTACTTTCTTCTTAGGACTTCAAGTCAAACAATTGAAGGATGGAACCTTCATAAGCCAAACCAAGTATACCGAGATTTGATGAATAAATTTGGTATGGAAGAGAAGTCTTTGTGAAGATTCCTATGAATACATCAATCAAGATGGACATGGATGCGATGGCAAAGCTATTGATCAAACGGATATAGACCTCTTATTGGATCTTTGCTCTATCTAACGCCCGGAGACAAACATCACATTTGCGGTAGGTGTATGTGCTAGATTTCAAAGCGCACCAAAAAGAGCCACATGATTGCGAACTAAGAGAATCCTAAGGTATTTGAAGAGATGCGGAAGTCGGCTTATGGTATCCAAAGGAAGGAGGATTCAAGCCGGTAGGATACTCGGACTCGGACTATCTTGGATGTAGAGTTGACGGAAGAGTACTTGGTACATGTCAAATGCTTGAAATAGGTTGGTTTCTTGGTTCAAGAAGAAACAAAATTCAATAGCTACATCCACAAATTGAAGCAGAGTACACATCTGCGGGCATTGTTGTTGTGCCCAAGTCTTATGGATGAGACATCGGTGAGAGAATATGACATTGAAGAAAAATAGATTCCAATTATGTGTGATAACACAGTGCTATTTCAATCACTCGAACCTAGTGTTGCATTCAAGAACAAAGCACATTGATGTCGATATCATTTTATAAGAGATCATGTTGGAAAGAAAGACATCACCTTGGAATACATCTCAACCGATAAACAGTTAGGCGATATATTCACTAAGCATCTATGTGAATCAAGATTTGAAGAGCTCAAGAATGAGTTAGGGTTAATTGAGTGAGTTAGAATGCTCGAGAAGACTCAATAAGCAAAGAAAGAAGATGAAAAATGGAAGACAAGCAAGTTTCACATTTCATCCAAGTGAAAAAACTTGATCGATCGGAAGACAACTTATGTCGAGTTAACCGACATTGAGTGATGATATGTGAAGAGAGAAGCAAAGCTTAGTCACTTTGGAAGAAAGTTGAATCATTTATGAGCTAAGTGATAAAAATGCAATCGTTTTGATTGAGCGGGGAATATTTTTAAGGATGACATAGGCGTAATTATGATTTATCACAAGACAAAGCCTGATAAAAACTAATGGGATATAAACGTTGTTGCATTTAATGTGGAGAATTTAATGCGATTTTGAAGGCTTAATCTTTACCGTTGATTTTGATCAAAATTATCAAATTCCAAAACCGTCCCTTCATGTCCCATATATACAAAAATTTCATTTTCTCTCTCCTCGACACAAACTTACTCGTTTTTCAAAAGATGAAAGCATTTTTCTCTCTGCAAGCAAGTGAAACCCTAGATCTTCAAGTTCAAGTTTTTGCATTTTTAATCGGTCAAAAGTTCTAGAAATTTTGTAAACCATGATTTTGCATTGTTATCCGAGAAAATCCACTTTGAGCGTCGTGGATTTGTTGGAATGATCAAGCAGGCGTGTTGATGGTGCCCTAGTGAAGAAGATAGGCGAGAAATTGGAAAAGTCCGGTCCGAAAGACTTTCTATCGATCAGTTCGCACACCTATCCGGAAGAAGTGACTATGTTTCGTGAATCTTTGAAGTGCACGACGATGAATCCGTTCATCCGTCCACATCAAGGCCATTAAAATCACCGCAAAGGACCTTTTTTAAAGATCGCTTCTTACCCTCTTAAGGGATGAAGGACATCGTTGAGAAGGATGTTGACTAGCTGCACTTGGAACAAAGTTGCCAAGCCAGAGTATCTTTGCTAAAGCTGTGTATACACTAAGAAGGATTTTTCGAAGGAAAATTATCATGTCGATGGACATCGTGTCTAAGTGCATCAATATGAAGTTCGGGAGTTTCAATCGTTGTCCCAAGACTAAGATTGATCATAATGGCTGCAATCATGCAAGATTAGAAGGTGAACTGGGCGGAGTTCGTCTTGGTGAGTGTGCCAAAATGTGATCAACCGGTCCTACAAGGAAGATGGGACCTTTAGATGTCCGTTGGGTTATGGCCTTGTCATTGGCCATTTGATGAAAGTGAAAGGGATAGCTCTGCGCCATGGAAAGCCGTTCCATGCAAACAAGAGGATGTTCAAGGCGAACCTATCCGTGCGCGAGAAGAAGGCCCATGCAAGAAAGACGGATACTAGTGAGGGGGAATCGGTGACCCATCGAATACACAGTGAGACCTCTCCGGCTCTCTCTCCAAAGCCAATATCTAAGAAGAGAGTTGCGACATCGAAGCCCGCCCCCGCCCCAACAACCAAGTTAAATAATGCACCCATGACCAAACCAAAAGCACACCGCCTCGAGCAGCCAAGCCCCGCCTACCACCACCACGGCCTAAGGCGAGGAGGAACCCCAAAATTCTTCTTTAGTCATGAAGAAGAAGCGGATCGCCAAGTCTAGAAAGGAAAGTTGCTTCTAAGAAAGCCTCTATTGAAAAACAGGCCTTCCCTTAGGAAGAGTCTCAAGAGGTGGAACACGAGATTCCGTTGGTTGCCACCAAGAGAAGAGGCGGTTGTTCAGAAATGAATTAGAAAAATAGTCCATTTTCGGTGGAGAAGCCCAATGATACTATTGATGCTCAAGAAGAGCCGTCTCAAGAAAAAGTGCACGAGCTCGAGAAGATAGCGATGTTGATCAAAGATAGGACAAAAGACCCAATTGTGGAAAAAAGCAGTGAGACAACCAAGCCCGTGGAAGAACATGTTGTCTCACCCCCTCGCATGCAGATGCGGTTGGAGTCGAGGAGGAGCACGCCCTATTAGCCGCCATTCATGGAGACCGGAGAGGAAGATGATGATGATGACCTTATAATGTACTCTCCGTCTACCCGGACATTTAGCGCAGCTAAGGAATGGAGGGCATGGAAGTGGATTATTCAAAGCAACAATTTGCTCACCCCGAGTTCATTGAGGAGGAGGAAGAGTTTCTTAGATTCCTTGGACATGCAATTATCCAATTTTCCCTTAATGAAGAAAGCGCATGGAAACCCTTCGACTCATCAAGGAGGAAGCGAATGAGAAAGGCGAGGAGCGAGCGAGCCTTGGAGAAATCAAGATATGTTTCCAAATAGGGACATATGAGCATATCCATGAGTCAACCGATATTGATATGGAGGAGATGGACCTGTTCTTTGCAAAGAGATAAGGCCGAGTTAGAGCAGGCCACTCGAGAATCAAGAGGCATGCACGAGCTGAATCTTCAAGAAGGTCAAGAGAGTCCTCCAAAGTCTCTCCTGGACCGATCCTTTGGGAGTGACGCAGAGATTGCAACAATTATTGCAGACCACGTCCCCGGTGTACTCGGATGATGGCTCTCGGGGAACATGGCGATAAAGCGGGAATTTGGGCACCCAAGCCAAGCCTATCCCCTGAAGAAGGTGTTGAGACACCTGCCCATCTGTTGAACACTCAAAGGACACTACATGTAGTGTCTTAGGAGCAGAGTGACCCCATCATCATTCACTCATTGGTGTGCGCCAGGGGGAAACTCTCTCCAGGTCGGAGGATCTTTGTGTGAGACCAAACAATGAAGTTTGGAAGCGAAGGAGGAATATCACGAGGAGCAGAGTGGAATTAACGAAGCTCGGATTGAGTCGTCCCACCTGAAATTTCCTCTCGTTGAGAAGGCCGATGAAGCTACTGTTGCCGCAGCTAAGGCAAAGGATGGAGATGCCCGGGAGTTGAGACTCTAGGCAATTGAAAGTACAATCCGAGGAGTTGAGACTCCAAAGGATGCCAATGTTGAAGACCTTAAGACAACCGAGTCTGTCGAAGGGATTGTAGAAGGCCCTACATCGGTTGAGACTGGGGGTAAAGAAGGCCTAAGGGAGGTTGAGACTTCCCCGGGTAAGGGACAAGGTGAACAGAACATTCCTCAACTCGAAGGTGCTTTGCGAGAAGAGGAAATCAACGCTCTTCATGATTCCCAAGAGCACATAGACACATCATTTTTGGGATCGAGAGGATGAAGCCGAGTCCGCACACCCTGAAGATTTTTTAATCGACAAGGTTGAGGATGTTCTTAAATCTTAGCTATGTCGCATGAGATTCAATTTTGATGATGAGAGTCTCCTAAGGCCACATCAAATTCGATGACACCTTGATGAGATAGTTGAGGACCGGATCACTCAATTGAAAAAACCCATCGAGACCGAAGAAGTCTGTTAAGACAGTGAGGCTCGTCAGTGAGCCAACACACTCAACTTCTCAAGTTGAAATAGAGTCAGTTCGCTGAGCTACCACATTGCAAAGCGACGACTCCAATAGCTCAATCGCAGCTACCACAATGCGCAACATCTCGCCGATGATGCTCGGCGAAGAAGCACAAAGAGTGGATCATTGCAAGAAATTCAAGCACAAACCCCCAAAGTGGAGCTTTGAGGATACCGTTTTGTACGCAATGATGTTTTTGAAGATATGTTCTTATTCACCTGCTGAATTGCCCGATATGGAGGAAGAATCTGCCAGAGACCAAGAGAAATATATCGTGCAAGAAGAGCCCATCATTCCTACTGATTTGATTATGCCGGTGGACTTTAACTTCAATGCGGTGTGGCGAGAAATCTTAGTCGAATCCGACAGTGAGTTCTGTGAAGCCTTCAAGAAGATCTATGAAGAGATTGAGAAGATGGAACGCCACCAGGCATATTTGGATCTACGTCCTGGACAATTGGGATGCAACCTCACAGCAGATTTGAGAGGGATAATCATTCTAATAAGGGAATGGGCTGCGCAACAGACTCGCCATACGTTGGAGCAGTCCACTACTTGAGCCCCTATTTGCTAAGATGCTAGTGTGGAGTGCGGACACTTCAATGTTTCAAGAGAGAATGAAGGAATACACGGTCAGGATGGAAACCACACATAAGTCGGACATGGAGCTACTCAAGCATTATCACAAGGTGAAATCACTCGCCTAGAAAAAAACATGAATGACAAGTTTAGTCTTTAATGGTTGAGATGAAATTGGTGACGGTGAGTCGAAGGCTACTCGGTCGAGTAGAAAAGCCCATTCCACTCTGATTCAAAGCAAGATTCAACCATGAGCCGACTAGGTTTCCTCCCGAGTGGTTTGTTCCCTGGGCTAACCCTTTCATTTGGTGATGATGCCAAAAAAAGAGGGAAGATGAGGCCCTAAAGGAATTGAATGAAGAAGCAAAGAAAGGAGGGGACAAAGGGAGGGGAAGGAAGTTCGAAAAACCTTCCTTTAAAAGCGATGTATCTTTGAAACCCCCACTAGGTGAAGTCAAAGCTTCCATTCTCAAGAAGCTACCCCAAAACCTACCTGTTGAAAAGAAAGTTGAATTGGCCATGAAAGATACAAGGAAGGCCATCGAAGCGCATTCGAGGAAGTAGGCGAGAAGCAATCACTCACGTTCGAGGAGATTATAAAGCAATATGGTGGTCCTCGGTCGGAAAGGACTATGATGCGATTAAACCCCGAGAGACATTGTTATGCACGATGTTGGATCTGAGCAAGATGATCTCTAGAGGAATTTCAAACTCTAGAAGCGAGAAGGTTATTTTCAAGGGATGACTCGCCTCAAGCCGGGATTTGTATTGGGAGAAGGGATTGGATGTGTGCAAATCAGGCGATAAGCGGACCAAATTCTAGCGATCACTCAAAGACGAAAGTCAAAAGCTCCAATACGAAGATACTCCCGAGAGGAAGAGGAGCCGAGTCGGGAAGGGGAAGACATGGTGGTGGTGGAAGAGGTTCTCAACCACGGCCAAGACCAAAGGATGTTACATATGTTGATCCACGAGAAGAAAGGGATCACATCTTGGGGCTGGATATGACCATCTTGCTAACCTTGAAGTTGAACGCAAGAAACACTAAAGCGATAAGGAGACAAGAAGTTGAAAATGAGAGAGCGAATAGAGAATGGCTTGAGAGGCGACAAAGGGATGACCTCGCCGCTAAATGACCTTATGAGAAGAAAAAGAAAGATGAAGAAGAGAGGAAGAGTAGAAGACCGAGGAAGATGACGGGGAAGAGGGTCAAGATGAACGAGAGAAGAAGGAAAAAGAAATGCGTTGAAGTGTCTGCGAACCACTTCATGTATTTAACCGTTGTAAATACATAGATGTAAGTCTTCCGTAATAGCTCGTGTATTTCCTGTAATTTTCATTTTCTATGTAACTTAGCCGAGATACACGTTGAATAGATGAATTTGTGTATAGCTATGTTACTTGTAAAATGACTTTGTAAAGGACAAGAATGCTATGATCAATAAAATGATTATTCAAAAGCATACATTCTTTGTTCTTGACCGCTTGTATTTTTTGTTTACTTATGTTATATGTTTTAAGTTTTGACATCATCAAAAAGGGAAATTGTTAGGAAATTTATTTGTTAGATTTTGATGATACCATGTAAAACTTAGACTAGGAAGTTGGCACCCTATTTTTCTTGTAATTCTATATTGTAATAGATAGGGACTGGAAAGAGTGAGTTAAGTCGGCTAAGTCAAGATTACAAGAAGTCAATGTGGACTCGAATGAAGACTCTACTTGTGTGTCATTGAGTGTGGCCTAAAAGAAAGTCATGGACTCGACTGAAGAAGAGTCACGGGGTTGTGAGAAATGAGTGATCAAGTCAACTCAAAAAGCCAATTTTATCGATTAAAGTGATAGTTGAGTCAATCTTATGATTGAAGCGGACTCAAGTCACCCGGGTAAAGACATCAGTCAAGTGAAGACAATCGACTTAGATCCGTTGGAATAAAGTCAAGAATATTACTTGATATAGTAATATGTCAAGTCGCAGGATCTTAAAGTGTTTGGCCAAAATTATGCAAAAGGAATGAGCAATGGGAAACACTGCATCTTGTGTCGAAACCGCAAAGTGAAATACAATTTAATACGAGGAAAGGTCAACATCACAAGGGTCTGAGACCCGGACAAGACAAGCCAACGAACACAAAGTGACATTTGAAACTAGCCTATCTCTTCAACGGGCAAATTTCAAATGTGCACTAAAAAAAGCCGAGGAAGCATTTGAGAAAGGGTTACGAACCCTAGCAAGAGAAAACATATTCAAGCAATCAATCGCAATATTCTCAAAATATTTCAAGATATTCCTCAAGCCTAAAACTCGAAGAAACTCGATCCAACACAAGTCCGTTTGTGAAGGAGAGACAACTTCAATCGATTGAATTGGAAAACATTTGAAGATCAAAAAGGGGTCTACTTTCCAAGTTGAAGGATTGTAGAAAGGTTCAAGATCGAACCAAGTTTCAAGTTTGTTGGAGGGCTTCGTGATCAAATCCAAGAACTTGAGAAGTGAGTCAAGTAGTGTGCAAAATTGCCTCATGAAGAAGCCGAGTCGCAGGAGAAACTAGTTGTGTGATCAAGGTTGTCTCGACGGGTAACCGCTTTGTAAAGCGATTTGTTACTTAGTGGATTCCTCGGGGAGTTGGAGAGGAGTGGACTAGAAGAATTACCCCATCTTTGTGTCAATTTACTTTCAAAGATTTAAATTCCCGCACTTACTTTATATCTGTTTGTTAGTTAATATTTGCTATCCAACCGATAAATAACTAAGTGCTAAAATCAAGTGTTAAAAATAAGCTTTAAACCAATCAAAGGGTGTTAAGTCTTCCATTGTTAAAAACCAAATCAGCCTAAGTTAAGTATTTGGCTTAAGCAAATGTAGTGTTATATTATCAATAGCTCTATCAGTCCGTTGAGTTGGTAACTTAGTGAATAGCCAACTTAGTTGTCCCCAAGGACACAATCGATTTGAGTCAACTCGTTGAACTATTTAAAAGTACTAAAATCAAAAATTTGGTAATGTTTATTCAACCCCTTCCTAAACCTTACACCACACCTCTTGGGACCTACAATAGGAAAAACACTGATACTTTTAACATATTTTATGGTACTTTTGAGGCAATTTCGGATACTTTTAGTCTAACAATTACAAATTAAATTACATTTAACAATAAATAAATATTCATATGAGTAGTTAAACATTCATACATGTATTTGTCATATTTGGAGTAAGACATGAAATGCAAAGTGCACGTTTGGACGTGTGGAAGAAATAAACTCGCACTTATTATATATTTAACAAAACAAAATTCAAGCAACATAAACCTCAATCATGCAACTAAATTCGAACACTCCCCATTACCCACAAAAACAACAACAAAAACACACATACTTTTAAGAAATATCAAATCTCCACAAAATAAGAAAAACAATGAAACTTAGATACACAAACCCATATATCAATATAGAGATAGATACATCATATGCATGGTACTTTTAAGCCATTTATTGATACTTTTGAAGCAATTTCAGATTTTTTAGTTCCATTTGACAACAAACGAACAAAAAAATACACTAAGTTAAAAAAATCATTGTTAAAAGCGATCTTGTTGAACAAATATATAATACTTTTATGCGAATTTCGACACTTTTAAACATCATTGTTCCCTTAAAATTACAAATAACAACAATGTATCTATTAACAAATTTTAACATGAAACATAGAAAATCAATACACTATGTTAAAAAACATTTTAACATAAACAACAAGAAATCAAATTCGAGTCCTCGAAACCCTAATGTATTACAATGGTTCTAAAAAAATCGACAATAAAATTTCATCAAATTAAGTAAAAATACCTTAATGATACGATAGGATGCCTTTGTAAAAACCTCGAGAAATCCTCTTCCGAGCGGCGAATTTAACTCGTCAATCAGAAACAAAACGAAGACTAAGAGAAGAAGAAGAAGAATAAGAGAAGACAAGATACTCGAAAAATACCATTGCAACTTCCAAGCGTGAAACCGAGTGAAGGTCGAACAAAGAAATCCACCTACGACGGCAATTGATCGATGAAAAACCGCGGAGATTAATAGAAGAATAAGAAGAAGACCACGAAGAACTTGAGAGAACTCGAACTCGTGTTGAGAAATCGAACTCATAACTGGAGAAATCGATTGAAAATAGAGAGAAATCGAAAACCCTAGGTTCTATGTGAGAGAGAACGTGAGAGAGGTTAGAGAGATCGTGCAGAGTGAACTTGTGAGAGTTGGAAAAGAAAAAAAAAAAGAAAAAAAAAAAGAAAAAGAAAAATAAAACAAATCGGGTTGTGGGGCGGGGTTACGGGTCGGACGGGTAAGTGAGATCCGTCTTACGGAGTGAGACCCGTAAGACGGTCGTATACAAGTTTTTGCCTATATATATATATATTATATCAAGCAATCTTGTTTATATTAGTTTTTTTTATTAAAGTTAAATTGTAGTATCTCTTTTGTAGTATTGACTATTTTGGTCCCCAACCGCAATTCAACCGAACATAAACGACTCTCCGATCCAGATCATAGTAAATAAATCTTTCAATAATTATTAATTGCAGTGTCATTACAATAAATTTAATTAGACAATTAAATATGGCAACACACAACACAATAATCAACTATCAAAATCAGTATCTTTATGTTTCCCTTAGCTGTATAGTATGATGTCATTGCAAATAGAACTTAAAGCCACCAATATTATGTAGTGGTGGATATATAATTAGTAACTAGCTAGTGAAGTACAAACAATTAGGCTAATTATATAAAGGGATTATGCCTACGCATTCATCGTATTAGGACAATATTATATGCATTAAAAGTTTACTAATCAAGTAAATAAAAATCTTAATCCCATAACTATGGTCATAACAGTTGAGAAAAATGAGATTAGGCATATACTATTGTAACCATGGTGTCTTGTACAAGACTTTTTTTTTTTTTTGGGTGTCTTGTACAAGACTTAACGAAGATTTTTTTCGTTTTTTGAGATGAGGCTTAACCAACAAAATTGTCATTGTTTTATGCAAGGGATAATTCCAATTTAAGTATCTAAATTATACATTTTTTTAATTTTAGTATCCGACTTTATGATAATATAATTTATCATTTTGGTACCTGGCCCATATTTTCACTGTTAACCACTTTCACCGTAGTTCATAAAATGTTCGTCAATTTTTGTACCCCATGTTTTAATTTTTAATCAACAATCACTCCATATGTAACAAAAAGTGATTGAAAATTATGGGTATCAAAATTAACATATATTTGATTGAATGTGGTAAAGGCGATTAAAGAGTAGAACACATGCCAAAATTGATATGGTGAAAGTGAGTACTAAAAGTGAAAATAGGGCACAACTGGATATTAAAATTGAAAATATCCTTTAAATGCAATGAGAACTAACTATAATTATTCACAAGAAAGTTTCAGTTTACAAACAAAATTTACCGATAAAAATAATTTTGTCATTAGATTTCTGATTACCTAAATAATAAAAAATTATTTTTCCCCAAATTATACCAACAAATTACTGGCGGATCATCACCGACAATTTTTAAATTTAATATTTAAAATCTTTGTAGGTACCAACAATTTTAGATTCTCACGACAAATATTTACCTACAATGATATTATCTACGACAAAACTTATATGAGACCGTCTCACGGGTCTAAATCCGTGAGACGGATCTATATCCATACCTATATCCAGGATAGTAGCATTTTTGTAATTTTGATGAATGCTAGGATAAATCTGAAAAGAAAAAAGAAAAAGAAAAAAAGCCCCAAAATCTACCTTTGGGAGAAAGAGAGAAAAATGAATCACCCCAACCATGGCGGCTAATCGTTCAGTGCTTCGGTCACGAGAAAACATTGGTCGTCATTACTCATTGCAAACGCGGGTGCGAACTGATCAAATTAATGGAGTTACAATTGACGAGACTGAAAAAAATATTTTTAACCCCGCTTTTTACGAAATACAATCACAGTACATTTTGAGCGGCGCACAAAGACTTCAAGCTCCGAACAGATATTTCTTCATCCTCCTCCTCATAGGCCACATTACCTACTTTCTTTGTCACTTTGACCAGATTCAGAAATCAAACAGGGGATGGATCATCAGGGCCAATCAAATATTCTTGCCAAATCGTGTTTATTGATGCGACTCTGGTTTGTGCTTCATAAATCAGGCTTGAAAGTTCTGACTCGACCGATATCGATACATCTCTCTGTCTGTGATGTCTTTATTTTTATTGTTACCTTTTCCGGGGTCGTATTACTCTTGTAGAATTGGTACTGTCTTTGTCTTTTACTCTTATTTTTCTTATTCAATGGCGACTTGGTGACAATGGCTCTGTTCATGGGTTGTTTAGGAGCATATTTAGGCGTATCGGAAAAAACATATGGCGCTTCGGCATGAAGGAATGTATAGCCTTGAACTTTGCATAAGGCACCAGGACGTAAATTGAAGTGCTTTCGTCTCCCATTTTCTATCAATCCGCAGATTTAATTTGTTAGTGTACAACCACAATTCTTCTGCAAATACATGTATTATATAAATGTGAATGGTGTTTATGGAGGTATATTGGTGTTTTTTTCTGTAGCAGTGAAGAAATGATAGGAAAAGATTATGAGATAGATTAATTTGATTAACGCATTGCTGATAATAAGTATGTGATTTGACATGGATGCTAATATTATGCTTGCATAATCAATTTTTCAATCCAAAAAGAAAAGAAAATTGCATGTATTTTCCATTTATCATTTATTATGGGTGATACTTTTATAGTAAAAAGTAAAAATTGATACTTTTTAAGAATAAACTGACACTTTTACAAGACTGTCTATTTTTATGTTTCATGTTTTCAAATCATTGTTGATTTTAATTTCAAATGAAGATCACAAATATTGATCTTTAAGAAGTTAATCCACACAGTCCAACTTCTTGAATTTTTATTTCTTGGAATATAATAGTATCCTAACTTTTTTAAAGTGATACTTTTAAAGAAAAAAATGATACTTTTAAAATAAAAATCTTATACGTTTAAAGAGTTGCTTGTTTTTTATGATTTGCATGTAAAGTCTTTGTTTGATTTTAATTTCAAATGAAGATCAATTATGCTTTAAAAAGTTGATCGATATAGGCCAACCTCTTATTTTTTTTTTTTTTGGAATAGATAATATCCTAGTTTTTAGTGATACTTTTAAAGTAAAATTTGATAGCTTTTAAAGTATCTTCACAAGATTAGAAAAAATTTAATACACTACTAGATATTATAAAGGCCGCCTGGAATAAATTTTCTCGAAATTTCTTTTCACCACTAGAATATTTTTTTAATAGAAAAATATTACTTTCCAACTCGAACGTATAGCTTTTTAATAGAAAAGAATTACTCTATATTTCTTGTAGAATAATTTTATTTTAATGAAGCGTATTACAAACATCACTTTCTAATGAAAAAGTATTACTTTTCATTTCTAGTAGAATAATTTTATTTTAATAGAAAAAGCATTACAAGTATCATGTTTATATAGAAAAGTGTCAGTTTTTGATAGAAAAGAATCACTTTTGATAGAAAAGTATTACATTCTATTCCTTGTAGAATAATTTTATTTTAATAGAAAAGTATTACAAGTATCATACAAGATTAGAAAAAAAATACACAACTAGACACATGATGGTCGATGCAATAAATTTACTCGAACTTTCTTTTTACCATTAGAATATTTTCTTTTTAAAAGAAAAGTATTATTTTCCACCCGAAAAGTATCACTTTTTAATAGAAAAGTATTAAATTCTATTTCTTGTAGAATAATTTATTTTTTATAGAAAATTATCCAAGTATCACTTTTTAGTAGAAAAGTATCACTCTTTAAGAGAAAAGTATATCTTTCTATTCCTTGTAGAATAATTTCATTTTAATAGAAAAGTATTACAAGTATCATCACAAGATTAGAAAAAAATAAACAACTAGATACATGATGGCTAATGGAATCAATTTACTCGAATTTTTCACCAATGGAATATTTTCTTTTTAATAAAAAAGTATTATTTTTCACCCAAAAAGTATCACTTTTTAATAGAAAAGTATTAATTTTTATTTCTTGAAAAGAAAAGTATTACAAGTATCACTTTTTAGTATTAAAGTATCATTTTTTGATAGAAAAGTATTACTTTCAATTTCTTGTAGAATTATTTTTAATAGACAAATATTACTTTTTAAATGAAAAGTATTCATTTATACTTCTGTATAATAATTTCTTTTTAATATAAAAGTATCATTTTTTTTAAGAAAGTATTACTTTTCTAATTCTTGTCGAATAGTTACTTTTTAATAGAAAAGTATTACAAGTATCATCACAAAATTAAAAAAAACACACCACTAGATTTCATGATGACGGCGTGGAATCAAATTTACACTATTGTCATGAATGATTACACGGTTATGCCAAAAATTACAACTAAAACAGTATTGCATTTGGAGCCTTGTAACCAAACTCCTTGGTAAGATGTGAGTTTGATCTATCATATATTGCTTCTTCTTGTTCTAATGAAAGTGTTATTTGATCCTTTGTCTTCTTCCCATTGCAGCAGAACGTGTAGGAACTACAATTAAAGGTGATACTTTTAGTTAAACAATTAATAGTTTTTATGGATAAAGCAATACTTTCGAATCTGGAGTAAAAAGAAATGAGTAATACATTATCTTCACCTTCATTTAATATTATGTCCTACCCTCATCTTTCACATTGTCAGTTTTGCCTTCAACAACAATTACAAGTACCTGGAAAAAAATGGTTGAAGATGATTTAATGTCAGAAATAATGGACATGACTGGTTCCGCCAGCTATTTGAGCCATTCAAAAACTCGTAACAGGGACTCTGTTGTGTCCTTTACAGTAGAAATTTAACCAGAAAAGCAGATTCATGTTTAAAGAAGGAACACCTTAAAGATAAAGAACAATTGATATGGATAAAACCGGTGATGAATATTATGACAATAATATTAAATATTTGTGAAAGACTTATTAAGTAATTAATCTGATGAGCAAACAAACAAGCACTAAAAGGACAAGGATTAAACATATTATGAGGGAAACTCTAATCACAAACGATGAAGGAACTACCTTTATAACAGGGCCACGAACAAAGAAAGATCACAGATTTAGATCACGAATACTAAGACCATATAAGTGAGCTGAATACATGGATTTTTTTCTCACTACATTCTCCAAATGCTAATTCGTAACAATAGGTTAGAAAAATATTCCTACCTTTTCTAATAACCTATTCCATTGGGAATTTTGGTCACCATCCTACTAGATTTATCCTTAATATTAGTTATTAACCCACTCAATCTCCTAACTGAAGCATCTATTATCTCACTGCATAATGAATGAAACAACTACTAAAATCCCTCATTAGCAAACATCAACAATAATTCAATATTAACTCATGAATGTAGTACTTCCCCGTAATACTAGTCTTTTTGACATATTATCAAATAGATGAGATACATGAAACGAAAATGGATTTTTCTCCCAACAACAGTGTAAATGTAATAAAAAAAAAAAAAAAAAAAAAAAACACAAGAACATCATATACTCATTGAATAATCTACAAAGAAACACATAAATACGATGGGTTTCCTTTTATCCCCAATTTCACGTTCAAAATTGGGTACCTTATGGCGGTTGGAGGAGGAGGAAATTGAGTGAACAGATGATTCATGAGAAAGGTACACATCAAATGACTTCAACAGCCTGAGCAATCTCTTTGCACCAATTTTTCATTTATCCTTAGCTTGGTAGCTACACGAGTGGAGGTGGGGAAAGAGAGAGGAGGCTTGGCAGCATGAGTTAGAGAGGAGAGAGAGCGCTTTCTAAATAGAATATCGATCTTTTCCCTTTCTTTTTCTTTAATTGTTTTCTAGGATTTGGGTTGGGTTATAGGTGTAGGATCCGTCTCACAAGAGATAGATTCGTGAGACGGTCTCACAAGAGACCCGCTCATTATCTACAACGATTTTACCTACATTTTATAATTATCTTAATATTTACCTACGAGAAAAATTATGTTAGTAAACTAATTTTTCTTGTAGTAATTGATATTTTCACTATTCTTTTTTTACGATGACGGTTTGCTACTTGCTACTCTATTAATCCTTAAGTATGATAATCTTTTAATATTTTTTGCATCATTAGAAACACACTTCATGTTAATGAGAATTAACTCAAGAATAAGAAATCCAGAGATTTTTATATTATAAAATTGTGCGGTTTATGAGAATTAATTTGTATCTCACACAAAAAGTATGTGTTTGTCTTAATCGATATTAGTCTCTCGTATTCATTTTATAAATAATTTAGAGTTATTCTTCTCAGGACGGTGTAATGGATCTAATCCGTTATACGGATCCAAATATTCGACCCGTCACCCATCCATCATGACCATACAACCACTAATACCACATCCGCTAGCCGCTAATACATTTTAGGAGAGTTATTAATTCTTTTTAGGAGGACTATTAATACTTTTCGGAGGAAAAACTAATATTTTCGGGGTGCTACCAAATACTTTTCAGGATTACTTTTGATACTTTTTGAAGGAAGAACTAATACTTTTATTGGGAAATACTAATACTTTCTATGAGAAAAACTATTACTTTTCAGGAGGAATACTAAAACACATTTAATCGGAAAACATAATACTTTTAAATAAGACTAATAATACGATTTAGTAGGAATACTCTTGATAGAAAAAATAAATATTTTTATGAGGATTAATAAAAAACTGCATTCAAAATGATTACTAATACTTTTCAAAGAAGACTAATAATACTTTTTAGAGAAAAACTAATATTTTTAACAAGAATACATTCTTGTCGAATATTACAAAAATGCTATCGATCCGATTATCTTGTATCATCCCCATAGTAATACAAAAATGCCACCGCGTTCAAGATCACAAAAATGTCACCACCTCTTTATAATTAAAAAATGCCACCACCTATTGTCACCGGGTCGTGTTGGGATCCGTCTAACAATTTGAACCCGTTAGGCGGTCCGATAGAAGTTTTTGTCAATAATTTATTATTCATTATACGTACTTGTTGATGGTATTTTTAAATAAGCGAGGAGAGGAAATCCCCTAACTTAAAATACAATTTAAATGAAGGACGTCTATTTTTAGAAGATTTCTATTAGTGTAGACAATTAAATTCCACGTCCAATTAAATGGTGACACGTGGAAAATAATATATTAAAGGAGTTCATCGCGGATTCAAAGCGATTCAAGGAGTTCATCGCGATTCGACTCAAATCCAGCGTTTAATTCGGGATTAAGTTGTCAAGCCCTCGAATAACGTTATTTCGACCCAAATTCAAGCTCAAGTAGATCAAGTGATGAATCTACCATCGAATATTCGAATATCATTTTTGAAGAGAAGAATCGAGAGGATCATTAGGAATTGTAATCCTTTTATTCCGTTTGATTCAATAAATGTTATTTGTATTACTTTTTCTTGTTTATAATATTCGCAGACAAGAAATTTGTCTTACAAATTTTGGCACGCCTTGGATTGGGACAGTTTCTACCTCTCATCTCTTCTCTTCACCAAGTTCTCCAAGTATCATGGCCAATTGCAAGGTGACGATAGTCAAAGTCTGCTACATCAAACTCCTCAAAAGCCACTAGCGAAAGCATTGGTGTCTTGACGAGGAGCATGTCCAAGAAGTTAAGCGCATCATGTGATATGAACCCCCGCACGAAATAGTTGAGAAGGATTCGCCACTTCTCGAAAATGCAAATGTAGATGATCAAGATTTGAACGACGAGTCCGCTTCATCAACTCCTCGCTCGGCGTCATGTTACTCATTCACCTCAAACGTGGCGCTGCTATGGTGACAAATGCCATGACATTAGAGGAGCAGATCGCAAGTTTGATGAGGGCCATTGAGGGACTCACCCATCACGTCAAAGAGCAAGATTCACAAATTGCAAAGTTAATGAACAAAGTAGATAACGTTGATACGAGCCGTGCGATGGGAAAGCAAGTTGAAGCACAAGATGAAGCGAGACATCTATGAAGGAGCAATCTATTTGAAAAGGGAAAGTCTCAGTATCAAATAATTGCAAGTTTTAGCCGATGGTTTGATTCTGTTGATGGTGAAGGATTTTATCATGGGGACAATCAAAGACAAATTCGATGGAAGCTCCAAATCATCCTTGAGCTATGCTAAGCCATACACACAACGAATTGATAACTTGAAGATGACTGCTGGTTACCAATCTCCGAAGTTTCAACAATTTGACGGCAAGGGCAACCCAAAGCAAAGATGTGGCACATTTCATTGATACATGCAATGACGCTGAACCTATGGAGATCGCCTAGTAAAGTAGTTTGTCCGATCTTTGAATGGCAATGCGTTCAATTGGTATATCGACTTAGAATCAAACTCAATGTGATTGGGAGCGATTAGAGCATGAATTTCTCAACCAATTTTACAAAGACCAAATGGACAGATTAGCATGATCGAGCTCACAAATACACATCGGTGGAAGGAGGAACTGTCATCGACTATATCAATCGATGGAGGAACTTGAGCCTCAATCGTAAAGATCGATTATCGAAGCTTGGCTATTGAGATGTGCATCTAAGGAATGCATTGGGGCCTTCGATACATTCTTCAGGAATCCAACCAAAGACATTTGAAGAGTTGGCTACTCGGGCCCATGATATGGAGTTAAGCATGGCCGCAAGAGGAGTCGAAGGACCACCCATCCAACGATCTCAAAGATCCAAAGAACGATATGAAACCAAGAAAGGGGGCAAGTTTTCTTCTAAAGCTCCAAACAAGGAATCCATGGCGAGTTAACACAACACCTATAAGGTTTAAGGGCAAGTACAAATGCGAAGACTAATGAAAAGAAAGAAATTCCTCAAGAAAGAGAGCAAAAAAGTTGACTCAAGGAGATGCAAGCAAAGCAATATTCGTTCCTCGACTACGATGTCTCGGGATATTTGTTGATCCGATCAAGGCAAACCTCATTGAGTTGGGCGAGTCGATGACCCGGAAATCTTGCGCAAGTATCATCGTTTGGTAGGCCATCCAATTCATGATTGCTTCGTTTTCAAAGATAAAGTCATGCGATTGTCTTGCCAAAGAAAGATATCACTTGAAGAACATATTGCAACTAGCAATCTTATTACCATCACATTTGGATCTATAGATGTTGCGATGGAGAACATGCATAATGATGGAAATATTGCATGCAATGTGACGAGTGAGCAAAATGTTTCATCTAGTGAATCATGTTTGTTTGAGAAGGAGGTTAACAAAGTATTGTTGAAGATTGCGTGTCAATGATTACCTTCACCGATGAGGACCTACTTCTTGGTTCCAAGCCTCATAATGAGACCATTGTTTGTGATCGGGTTTGTATTTCATGAGCGAAAGGTGAAAAGAATTTTAATTGATGGAGGCTCTCGGTAAATATCTTATCATTGCGTGACGCTAAAAGAGTTGGAGATCCCCATGGATGAACTCGCAAATAGTCGTTTGATGATCCAAGGCTTCAACCAAGGTGTTGGGAAATTTATTGTTTAGATTTTGATAAATGCCATGTAAAACTTAGATTATAATGTTTTCACCCCATTTTTCTTGTAATTCTAATTGTAATAGATAGGGTTGAATGAGTGAGTCAAGTCGCCTATGCCGAAAATACAAGAAGTCAACTAAAGAAGTGAAGTGAAGACTCATTGAGGAACAACCGAGTATGGCCAAGATAGAAGATCAAGGACTCAATCAAGACGTAAGCAGTGAGAGACAATTTGTGTGAAGAGTCGATTAAGTCAACTCAAGAAGCCAAGTCACAAGTTGAAGTGACAGATGAGTCTTTCAAAGTGATTGGAGCAGACTCAAGTCACCTCGGGGAAAAAGGAAGCTTCAAAGAGAAGTTAACTTAAAAGAATCCGTTACGTAAGTCAAGAACATTACTTAAATAAGTAATACACCCATGCCGCCAGTCTTAAAGTGCTCGATCCCAAAAAGGGTGCAAAAGGAATAAACCAATGGGAAGCACTGCACCTCGTGTCGAACCACGAAAAGCTGAACATTCATTTAATACGAGGAAAGGTCTACATCTCAAGATTGAAGACCAAGAAAAGACAAGCCAACGAACACAAGTGTCTTTTGAAAATCGGCCTATCTCTTCAACGGGCAGATTTTTGAAAATTCACTATAAAAGGCCGAGGAAATGAATTGAGAAAAGGTTACCTTGATTACGAACCACGAACGAGCAAGCAATATTCAAACCTGTAACCTCCAAAATATTCTCAAGTTATTCAAGCAAAATCCTCAAGCCTAAATCTAGAAGGAAATCAATCCAACACAAAGTGTGGAAGGAAAGACAACTTTCTTTGTTGAAGAGGAAACTTTTGAAGAATCAAAAGGGGTCTACGTTCCAAGGAGGATTGTAGGAAGGTTCAAGGTCGAACCAGTCTCAAATTATTGGAGGGCTTCGTGATCAAATCCAAGAAGCTTGAGAAAGTGAGTGAAGTAGCAAGCGGTGCCCTGTGAAGAAGGTTTCGAGTCGGACGAGAAGCCGGTTTGTGTGACTAAGGCATCTCAGATCGAGTCCAAGGAGCAAGTCACCAGTTTGTGTGATCAAGACTTGTCTCTGGGATCGATAACCAATTTGTGAATTGATCATTACTTAGTGGATTCCTCCGGGAGTTGGAGAAGAGAGGAGTAGAAGAATTACCCCATCTTCGAACCTCTATAAAAATTACTTGTGTCATTTACATTTCAAAGATATTTACATTTTCGCATACTTACCTATATCTCGCTAATAATTTGCTATCCAACCGATAAATAACTAAGTGCTAAAATCAAGTGTTAAAACAAAGTTAAATCAAATTCAAGGATGTTAAGTCTTCCAATGAAAAACTCATCACAACCAAGTTAAGGTTTAGACTAAGCAGTGAGTTATTCTATCAACAAACTCTATCGAAGTCTGTTGAGTGGCTAACTCTATTTGAATAACTAACTTAGTTGTCCTCAAGGACTTAGCTGTGTATTAACTCGTAATATTTTAAAAGGACTAAAATCGAAAAATTGGTAAGGTTTATTCAACCCCTTCTAAATCTTACTTACACCTCTTGGGACCTACAAGTGGTATCGAGTGGTTGGTTCATTGAGCCTTCCACACTAGTTCTTGAACTAGATCTCTATCTTTTCTAAAAGGATTTTTAACACCGTATTTTAAAACCTTTCATTCTTAGCAAAAGTTATTATCATGGAAGCAAATCGACACGCATTCCTATGTTCACTATTGAGGACTTTGATGACGGAAAATTCGTATGCAAGCTCATCTATCCGCTTTACATGATGAAATGTGGCTAGTGATAGAGGATGGGCCACCGCAAAACGAAAGTGAACACAACCGCAATTAGAGCAAATTTGATCCGAAGGAGAAGAAGGCTCTTCACGAGGCAAGACCAAAGAATGGTTGAGAAACTAAGGACGAGTGGACAAACAAGGACAAAAAAGATACAACTTGGACAATGTAGCCAAGGACATACTTTACAAAATCTTGGACAAAACAATGTTCAACAAAGTCAAATCTTGCCAAACAAAGAAAACAAATGCAGGATAAATTAACTTTAATTTGTGAAGGATCGAGCAAATTAAAGAAAATAAATTGTCATTCTTTGTCTGTAAATTTGAAAATTTTAAAATGCTTGCGGTGAAACTTTGGATCAATGGATGCTAGATTCATGAAATCACAAATGAGCTATCAAAGACTTGGGAAAGAATATACACAAAAGGAAATGTGTATGAAGATTCTTATAAGTCTCCGGTGAATGGGAAATGAAGGTCATGGCCCTAAAATATTCAATGAACCTCACAACAACATCCAATCATGAGCTATTCTCGGACCTCAAAGCCTATGAGTTTGAGCCGAGAAGAAAAGATCAGAAGAGGAGACAGGTTGTACCCAAAACAACCGCACTTATAGTCAAGGATGGAAAGAGAGTCAAGTCAAGGAAGCCATAGACCAGGAGGAGATTGCCCCGATGGTTAAAAGATTGAACAAGTTCTTCAATAAGAACTATAAAAAAACAAGGGTGAATCTTCCAGAGACATTCGGCTCCTCCAAGTCATGGGAAGACAGCCTCCCAAGAGAATCGAGCATCAAAGGCTTGAGCATCGAAAGCTAACAACCCAAGAACGGAAAAAGAGCGATCAAAGAGCTAAGAACCGTGTTGGAATTGGACAACAAGGACACTTTGCTGTTGATGTCCCTATCAAATAGTCAACAAGTACGTAAATGAAGAAGATAGAAAAGTCTTCTTGAGAAAGAAGATAGAAAAGAAGAAAGCCATGTTGGGCCGAGATCTTTGAGACAACTAAGTCTAAAGAAGCAACAGACCAGAGAGTAGTGAAGCTGATCAAGTGATTCGAAGAAGAAGAAATGATGTGTCTAATGGCTAAAGAACAAGATCAACCAGGATCAAGAAGATGAGGTACACTCTAACACATCTCATTCGGACTCTAGTGATAGTGATTGTGAAACACACACTTCATCACCTACGATCTTTATGATTCATTGGGCAAAATGATGAAAGGCTTTGAGCACATTAAATCCTCACACACACTATTAAATGAGGAAAACAACCAGCTCAAAAGCCAAAACTCACAGATGACAAAGGAGCTGAGTACTCTAAGTCACATAGCTGGTGAGAACAAGGAGCTGAAGGCTGAGAATGCTAAACTAATAGCAGAGATAACTGCTATAGAAAAGAGGGAAAATGATCTCAAAAATGTGATTGCCTCATTTACAAAGGCATCTAAATCATTGGATGACCTTATTATGAGCCAAAAAGAATGTGGAGATAAGACATGCATAAGATTCAATTCCTTTGTACACGTCAAACCCCTAGAATGATTTTGGAAAAAGGATCTTCAAGTAATGAAGCATCTCAAAAATCCAAAACACCAAATGTTGCACAACCACAAACAAATTGGCCTTGGATATAAAGGAAAAGGAAAACGGCCATTGAGTATCCGAGAGGACAACCGAGAAGAAATCCAACGAGTTCCTCAAAGAAACTCCAAATAGGAAGAACTCGTGAAGAATAAACAGAGCTACCAAAAATCACATAAGTTTTATCAAAGAAACACATATGATGGGAATGGCGAAATTACCCGACCAAGCCGATTGGAATAATGTTAAATATCAAGATAGTCCAATGGAATACAAGCCTAGATGGCAAAGGCCTAGACCTCGGCAAAGGTCATTCCAAAGGCAAAAGAGCTATTATCAAAGGTCATTCCAGGCACTACATCGAGAAACATCACAACTACCCAAAGAAGGCAATTGCTAAAACACACACACGTACATACGAGACAAAAAGAGACAATTTGTATGAACCTAAAGCCCCAAGCAATTTGCCAAAGTGAATTATGATTATGGAACACATAGATGGCAACCTCTTAGAGTCAAATCATTTGGCTATAGGTTAGTTGGATCATCTTACAACACTAACCCCTCGGGACCAGGCAAGCATGGAGTGCGTAAAAACTAATTTCCTTGATTGCGGGTTCAAGGAAGGTTGAGTGCTAAGGAACCTGGTACATGGATAGTGGTCATTCCGGACATATGGCATGCAACAAGAAAAATCACAAGATTCAAGGAGGTTAGAGGCGCAAAAGTCATATTTGGAGGAATGAAGCTCGGGAAATAAAGGCCTTGGATCCATCAAGAAGAATGGATTAGAGATCACGGATGTTGCTTATGTTGAGGGACTCAACTTTAACTTGCTCAACATAAGTCAACTTTGTGATAAAGGCTACAATGTTGGATTCAATATGGGAGTGTGCCGATTAAAGATCTTGAGTCATGAAATAGTCTTTGCAAGGATCAAGACAGAAGAATATGTATGTGGTAGATGGTCTCTCGCCACACCAAGACTGCCTCGCTAGCAAAGAGCACAGTAATCAAGTTGGTTGTGGCAATGTTCGAGTCACACGAACTTCAAGACAATCAACAAGCTTGCAAGGAGTCATCTTGTGGAAGGATTGCCGACTCAGTGTATAAGAATGAAAGTGTATATGATGCATGGCGATGGGAAAGCGAGATCAAATCTTCATTCAAGGAGAAGCTTAGTCTTTTCTTCAACAAGGATATTACATCTCATTGCATATGGACTTATTTGGTCCATTGAACCAACAAAGATAAGTAGGAAAAAATACACCTTAGTGGTGGTAGATGACTATTCAAGATATACATGGACAATCTTCGTGTGCAAAGAGAAGGAAACTTTGCGTAAAACTACCTCGGTGATGAAAAGAGTTCAAAATGAAAAGAGCCAAACCATTATAAAGATAAGGTCCGATAGAGGAACCGAGTTTGTCAATGGGATAATAACTCGATATTGTGTTGAAAATTGTATTGTTCATGAGTTATCTGCAGCAAGAACTCCACATGAGAATGGAGTAGCCGAAAGAAGGAAAGTAACTCAAGGAAGCCGCAAGGATCATGTTACATTTGGATTACCTAAGAGATTTTGGGTCAAGCCATCAACACTTCATGCTATACTCAAAATAGATGCATTATAAATAACCGGCCTAACAAAGACTTCCTATGAAATCGAACAGGGAGAAAGCCAAATGTTGGGTACTTGAGAATATTTGGATGTAAATGCTTCGTCCACAACAATGGCAAGGATAATCTAAAGGCTTTTGATGCTAAAAGGCGATGAAGGTATCTTTTTGGGATATTCAACAAAGCAAAGTCTAGAGAGTATTGATCAAGAGGACTATGGTCACGAGAAGAGTCTATTCATATGGTTATTGATGAACCTAATGTCAATGGAGAAGACATTGAAGAGTTAGGCGATAAGTCAATCAGCCAACTATGCGAAAAGTCCTTATGTTGAAGTCAAGCAAGAGTAATCAACCAAGATGAAGATGAGATAGTGAATCTCAAAGACAATTTTGGAAAATCCAATCGAATGATGATGAAAGAGCGCTCAAGACAACACAAAGTGAGACAATCGAACCCATCCGATTTGCTTCAACTTGATGTGAGATGGCCGAGAGACTGAGACCATCCACCGAGCTAGTCATTGGAGATGTTAGAGATGGTGTAAGAACAGATCTAGAGCTCAAGAAGAAGCAATGTTCACTTGCTTTATTTCCCAAATAGAGCCAAAATATGTGTCCCAAGCATTGGATGACACACATTGGATTCAAGCCATGCAAGAAGAGTCAATCAGTTTGAAAGAAATAAGGTATGGGAATTTTTGCAAAGACCAACCCATCAAAATGTTATTGGCACAAAATGGGTTTTCAGAACAAGGTGAATGAGAAAGGATATGTGCTAAGAAACAAAGCAAGATTGGTAGCCAAAGGGTATTGCCAAGAAGCGGGAATAGATTTTGATGAAACCTTTGCTCTTGTTGCAAAATTAGAAGCAATAAGGATGTTTTTGCCTACGCCGCATTTGCACACAAGAACTTCATTGTATATCAAATGGATGTGAAAAGTGCATTTTTAAATGGACTGTTAGAAGAAGAAGTCTATGTTGAGCAACCTCCAGGCTTTGAGCAGAAGACTCTTGGAGATAAGGTGTACAAGCTCAAGAAAGCATTATATGGATTGAAACAGCACCAAGAGCATGGTATGATACATTATCTCAATTTCTAACCGATAATGGATTTACCAAAGGAAAAGTGGACAAAACTCTCTTTAGAATCTAAGATGAAGAGAGTATCTTTGCTAGTCCAAATATATGTGGATGATATCATTTTTGGATCCACAAATAAAGAGATGTGTGATAAGTTCTCAAATCTCATGCAAGGCAAATTTGAAATGAGCATGATGGGAGAGCCGACTTTCTTCCAAGGACTTCAAGTTAAGCAATTAAAGGATGGAACCTTCATAAGTCAAACAAGGTACACCAGAGATTTAATGAAGAAATTTGGTATGGAAGAAAAGTCTTCGTGAAAATACCAATGAACACATCATCAAGATGGACATGGATGCAGATGGTAAGGTCAGTAGATCAAACAAGATCATCGAGCACTCATTGGATCACCGCTCTACTTAACAACCAAAGAGCCGGACATCACATTTGCGAAGAGGTGTATGTGCAAGATTTCAATCGCACCAAAGGAGAGTCACATGACCGCAACTAAGAGAATCCTAAGATATTTAAAAGGATGCCAGGAAGTTGGCTTATGGTATCCAAAGGAAGGCGGATTCAAGCTTATTGGTTACTCGGACTCGAGGACTATCTTTGGATGTAGAGTTCAGGGAAGAGTACTTGGTACATATCAAATGCTTGGAAACAGATTGGTTTCTGGTTTAGCAAGAAGCACAACTCAATAGCCACATCCACAACCAAGCAGAGTACATAGCCGCGGCATTTGTGTTGCAGCCCAAGTCTTATGGATGAGACAATGGTGAGAGATTATGAAATTGAAGAAAAAGAGATTCCAATTATGTGTGATAACACAAGTGCTATTGCAATCACTCAAAATCATGTGTTGCATTCAAGAACAAAGCACATTGATATCGATATCATTTTATAAGAGATCATGTTGAAAAGAAAGACATCACCTTGAATATATCTCAACCGATAAACAGTTAGTCGACATATTCACCAAGCCCTTATGTGAATCAAGATTTGAAGAGCTTAGGCATGAGCTAGATTAATTGAGATGAGTTAACACTCAGAAGACTCAATCAGAAGAGATGGAAGATAGAAAGCAAGAAATGAACAAGTTTTTCACATCAGCCAAGTGAAACAGCCATATCGGAAAGTCAGTTGTATCGAGTTAGCTGACAGCTGAGTCGCTTAATGAGAAGAGAGAAGAAGAGTTAAGTCATTTGTGAAATAAGCTGAGTCATTTATGAGCTAAGTGACAAAAACGCAGTCGTTTTTAATGAGCGGGAATGTTTTTAAGGATGACATCAGCGTAATAATGACGGGCTGATCAAAAGTTGCACAAAGAAGCATATGATTAGATATAAATACATGTTGCATTAAATGCGAGGAATTAAATGCGGTTTGACGTGCTAAACTGAGCCGTTGATTTTGATCAAATTTCAAAAATAAAAACACGTCCTTTCATAACTCTTATATACTCATTTTTCGAGTTTTCTCTCTCTCACACTCAAAACTGTTCATCTTCAAAGCGAAGAAAGCAAGTTCTTTTCTCTCAAAACCCTACGAGTTCACAAGCAAGTTTATCAAGATTTAATCGGTAGAAACTTCTAAAAATGGCACCAATGTTTAACTTCGTCAAGTTTCAAGCAAATCTACTCGGATCGATGTGGATTTTGAAGGGATGGTGGAGTAGGGTTCCGATGAAACCCTAGTAAAGAAGATAGCCGATATGCTATAAAAAGTCCGGTCTCGTGCCTTTTCTTACTTTCGAGTACTCGCACACCTACCTTGAAGAGGTGGCGCAGATTCTATGTAAATGCCGAGGTGCGGGGCGAAGGAATCAAGTCCTCCGCCCACCGCAAAGGACATCATGATTATCGCTAAGGACCTTGCGGAGCATTGTTTGCTACCGCCTCGAGGGCATGACGGAAATAAACAAAACCGATGTTAACTTGGTCTTTGCATGGAAAGAAGTAGCCAAACCGAGTGTCTTTGTGAAAGTAGTCTACCGAGAAGAAATCTATTTGAAGGACGACTATCACAAGTCGATGGATGTCGTTGCAAAGTGTGTAGACATGAAGTTTGCGCTTCAATCACCGTTGTCAAAGACCAAGCTAATTGTCATGGTCGCGATCATGCAGGGAAAGAAAGTCAATCTGGCCGAGCTCGTGTACAATGGACTCGCCGAGAATGTTGGAAACAAATCATACAAGGAGGAGATCCTTTGGAGGATCACTTGGCTATGGCCTGGTAATTGGCCATTTGATGGAAGTGAAGGGCATTCGCCTTCAAAGCATGGAAAGCCCTTCCATGTAAACAAAAAGATGTTCGGGCTAATCTTTCAGAGCCCAAAAGAGAGCCCATGCGAAGAGGGTGGATACAAGTGAGGGGAATCACCAACCCGAGGACACAACTGTTACCTCCTTCTAAGAAGAAATTTGCACATAAGAAGGCTGCCCCTGCAAAGAAAGAATCGAGATGCACATGCCCCGCGGCCGAGTCACCGCCCGAGCAAAGCAGCGGTGTCTCTCTCGCCCCTGCGGCCGAGGCTGAGAAGGAAGTCCAAATACCTTCTCGACCATAAGGAAGAAGAGGATCTGTAAAGCCCAAGAAGGTAGCCCCGTCTAAGAAAGATGCCTCGGCCCCCCACCTGGAGAATCGAGAAGAAGAAAAAGAACAGAAATTCCTCTGGTTAAAACCAAAAGAAGAAGGATCTCTAAGCTCTTAGAGCTTGAAAAGACAAATGAGTCGCTACTCACCGGAGAAAACTTCGAGAGGCGGGCGACATTGAGGAAGTACAATCTCCTGGAATTGTTGACGAAACAGCCAAGTCTTCAGGGTGATCAAGAGAGGCCCCAAGAAGACCCGGTGAGGAGAGCGGTGAGGAAAAAAAGCGGTTTGAGACAACCGAATCTTCACTCGAGAAAGTTGTCTCTCCGCCTCTACGTACGCCGAAGGTGAAGAGCGTGAGAACATCTTGCCTTCCATCCTAAAAGGAAAGACAAGAAGAAGATGACGATGATGATGTTATCATGTATTCTCCTATATACCCGGACATCCAAAGCGCGTCACGTGAATGGAGGGCATGGAAGCTAAGTCACTCAAGGGAGCGGTTTGAACGCCCTTAGTTCATAGAAGAAGAAAATGAGTTGTTTGAATTTCTCGGCATCACCAAAGTCGTTCAAGCTCTTGATGAAGATAATCGCTTGAATATCTTACAAATCTTCAAGGAGAATGAACAAGCCAAAGCCGCAGAGGAAGTCAAGCTCTCGAGAAAGCCAAGATATGTCCTCTTCATGGAACCATAGAACGACTCACTCTCACCTAGATGTGCTCTTGGAAAGTGATGAAGATATGGATCGCATTCTTTGCTATAGGAAGTCGATATGCAGCAAGCTTTGAAGGAATCGAGAATGTTGCATGAGCAACAAATGTTCAAGGATCGGAGAGTCCTCACAATCATCCGGAGACAGACCCATTGGGAGTAGTGTAGCGGTGCTACAACCATAGCCGCAGCCTACGCCGATTGATTGAAGATGGGTCCAAGGGACTTGGCGATGAGATCGGGAATTTGGGCAACCAAGTTGAGCCAACCCCTCAAGGTGTTTTACCACCGCCCCTACGGCCGAGCACTCAATGGAAGATCATGAGTCAGAGAAGAGTGACCCCATTGTCGATCACTCGGTGGTGTGCCAACCGAAGGGGAACTCACTCCACTACGGCAGGTCGGAGGATGTTGAGATGACTCCACAATGAAGAAAAGAGGCGAAGTGGACAAAGAAAAAGAACCACGCAGATTGACATTGACTAAGCTCGGACGAGTTGAGTCTGTCCCAATCGAGGTGTCGGCGCTTTGCTGCCGAGGACACCGCTATTGTAGTCGAGGCACAGGATGGAAATGCCCCCGGAGTTAACACTGGGGCAATCGAGAGCGATATCAAGGGGTTGAGACTCCTATGGATGCCATCATTGAAGACCCTAAGACAGTGCGATCGTCGAAGGGAATGTAGAATGCCTCGCTGCAGTTTGAGATCTTGGAGGTGTTGAAGGCCCAAGGGAAGTTGAGACCTCCCGGGTAAAACTCAAGAAGCTCAGAACATCCCTCCCGTCAACATTGCTGAATTTGAAAAGGAGATTAGTGCTCTTCATGACTCCCAGGATAATCGACATATCCTTTTCCGGGATCTAAAGACGAAGTTGAGTCCACACGTTGCACATCAAAAGGACCCGGTGAGGATGTTCTCCCCTGCACGAGTCGATCAAGCTTCAAAGCTGCTCGTCAAACATTTAACTTTGATGATGAACCAAGCCCCCATGTTTCATCATCTTCCAATGATATTTGATGGTGCGGTAGAGAACATGTAATTCATTTAGAAAAATCTCGAGGCCGAAGAAGTTGTTAAGACAGTGAGGCTCAATCACCGGGCAAACCTACTCAACAAGGCCCACTAGAACCGAAGTCATCTGCGCGCAGGCTCCCACAAGTGCAGCAGCATCGACTCCACCAGGATAATCTAAGGCACAAACCGCAATTTCAATCCCTTATGTGAGAAATGATACCTTTGAGCAATTATTTCCCTTTTCACTTGAGCTTCGAGCTAGATGAGGAGACAACTAAAGAGCAATGAAAATACACAGTTCAAGAAGATCCAGTCATCCCTACCGACTCCATTGTCCCAAATGAGACTTTAATTTTGATCTTTGAATTGCTTTGCCACCGAATCGGAGTGTGACAAATTTGAGATCCGTGAAGTCTTCAAGAAAATCGTGGCGAGATTGAGAAGATTGAACGGCACCAGGCCTCATTAGTTATGCGTCCCGGACAATAGAGATGCAACCTCACATCGGACTTACGAGGAATTGTGGTGCGGATCAAGGAGTGGTGTCGGCAAGAGAGTGCAATGCGTACGAACAAGTTAGATATTTCAAGGCATTGTACAAGAAGATTGGTTTGGAGGCCGACAATGCGATATGAAGTTGAGGATGCAGGCCTATATGGAGAGATTGCATGCCTCCAATACCACACGAGAAATGGAGTTCTTGCGTGAATTTCATCGAAAAGAATTCTGCGTGTTGAGGAGAACATGAATACGAAATTCAGCCTTCTCATGGTTGAAATGAAACTAGTGGCGGTGAATCAAAAGCCACGCGCTCAAAATTTTGAAAAGCACATGTCATAGCGGACTCAAGCGTAACTCGGCTCTCACCGATTTGGATTTCATGCTCGCAGAATGTTCCTGGGGTTCCTCTCTCCTTGGATGATGCCAAAAAGGGGAAGAGAAGTACCTAAGGAAATTGAAATAAGAAACAACAGAGAAAGCGACTACGGTGGTGGGAAAGCAACTATTGAAAAGAAGAAAGGAAAAGAAGTTGAGGGGGAAAGGTCAAAGGATTTGACCCCGATGATTGTTGAAACCCTCGGAAGGTCATGTCACGTACCTCAATAATCAAGCAAACTTCAAGTAACTCGCCGATCCAACCCTCTCGTTGTATCCATGTCGAGAGAAGAGAAAAATTTAGCAAAGCGAGGATGAAGGAGATTGAAAGAAAGATGGATGCCCGTGTTCAAGAAGTGTTGAAACAATTTGGTGGCATTCCGACGAGGAAGGATCAAGATGCCATTCCGGATGACGGAGACGAGCCAAGATCGGTTGAAGAATTTAAAACTCTCAAACCAAGGCTATTTCAAGAACATTTCAAAGAGCCCAAGCCGGGATGCATCGGGAGAAAGGTCTTAAGTTGTGCGAGGAAGTCGGTAGTCAAGAGACTACGGCCGACCCATTCACCAAGATGCGTAAGACTTATGTACAAGATATACACCCGAGAGGAGGAGGAAGAAGTGGTGGAGGAAGAGGTTTTCGACCTAGACCTCTACCCAAAAATATAGAATATGTAGATCCAGGCAAGAAGGGATTGATCTACTGGCCGGGTACGATGAAGTAGAGAATGCGGAAGTGGCTAGAAAGAATGTTGATTATGTGAAAAGAATAGAAGAGGAAAAAGAAAACAAGATGTTTGTGGCAAGAGATGCAAGAAAGGAAGCAAAAAGACGATGTTGCGAAGAGAGCTTATGAAAATAAGAAAGAAACGAGAAGATGAAAGAAAAAGAAAGAGAGTTGATGATGAGAGTGAAGAGGAAAAAAGGAGGCGGCGAAGGAGATGAAGTGTTCTTGCTAACCCTTCGTGTATTTTACTCGTGTAAATACATTTATGTGTAAGTCATCGTACATTCGATAAAGTGTGTTTGTATTTTCTCTCTTTGTATCTTAGCATAGATGCTTGTAAATTGCTTAGATATGATTATGCTCGATACACTTTGTAAATAGTCGTGTAAAGGACAAGAATGCTATGATCAATAAAATGATTGATTCCACGCATACATTCTTTGTTTCTATATTACTGTATGTATATGTGCTATTTATATTTTGTTTAATGTTTTTAAGTTTTGGCATCATCAAAAAGGGGGAAATTGTTGGGAAGTTTATTGTTTAGATTTTGATGAATGCCATGTAAAACTTAGATTAGAATGTTGGCACCCCATTTTCCTTGTAATTCTAATGTAATAGATAAATGAATGAGCCGAGTCAAGTCGCCTATGCCTCGGAAATACAAGAAGTCAATCAAGAAGTGAAGTGAAGACTCACCGAGGAACAAGCGAGTATGGCCAAGATAGAAGATCAAGGACTCAATCAAGACGTGCGTGAGAGACGTTGTGTGAAGAGTCGATTAAGTCAACTCAAGAAGCCAAGTCACAAGTTGAAGTGATAGATGAGTCTTTCAATGATTGGAGCGACTCAAGTCACCGGGAAAAAGCAGTGCAAAGAGAAGTTAATCAAAAGAATCCGTTTGTACATTTAAGTCAAGAACATTACTTAAATAAGTAATACACCCATGCTACCAGGTCTTAAAGTGCTCGGTCCCGAAGCGTACAAAAGGAATAAACCAATGGGAAGCACGCACTCGTGTCGAACACGAAAAGTCGAACATTCATTTAATACGAGGAAAGGTCTACATCTCAAGATGACAAGCCTTTCACCGAGGCAGAAGAGTCACATTTTGCCGATGCCAAGTACTACTTCGAAGATATTAAGTCAATCAAGGCTAATGAAAATCCACCAAAGCATCAAGATGATGAAGTCAAAGAGAGCAAAGTCAAGAATGTTTCTACAAGTCGTGATGACAATGGATCTTTGGAGGTATTGGTGTTCCCTTTAACAAAACTTGATGCCAAGAAACCATCTCTCCGACCCACTCGATAAGTTTGTCCGCCCAATCAAGGACCCAAGACTGAACATGGAGAAGAGCTCCGAGATGCGAAATGTTTTGATCCAAAAGCTTACAATCTTCTCGTTAAAGTTGGGTATAACCCGCAAGAGAATTCCACCTTGGGTAGGCTCCCTTCTGAAGCTAAGGAGGCACAAAAGATGTCGAAAGAAAATGGACATACTCGGACTTGTCTCGGATTTGTGGTACCAACTCCCATTCAAATAGCCATTAGAAGGGCAAACGTCAATCATGTATCGAAGGAGAACTTTCATCGACAGAGGATACCTTTGACAAAAATGGAAAGAAGTCTGCGACGAATATCGTCTTTGATAGACTTGTGGCCCCGTTCAAAACTTGAAGATAAAAGGAACCATCCATCAAAGGTTAGGCGTCTCTAAAACATCAAAGCAATGGAAAATATCCAGAAAGTCACAGCTACTCAAGAGCTTCAAGTCTAATTCCATCTCGCATGAAGCGACAAACTACTTTGCTTATATCTTGTGAAGAAGTCTTGAAAGCCAAATTTCAAATCGTTGTTTTCACACGGCCTCAAGACGATGAAGATGATAAAGAAAGTGTAGCATCAACATACCATATCACATTTAGCGAAGAGACGAGAAGAAGAGGATGTCAAGATGCTCCTCCCGAACTTGAAAAGCTACTATTGATGAACTAAAGGAGATTGATTTAGGCGACATCGATAACCTCCTACGACTTACATCGGTGCTTTATTGACCAATGATGAAGAAAAAGCTTATATCGAAATATTACATGAGTTCAAAGATGTATTTGCATGGTCTTACAAAGAAATGCCTGGATTAGATCCAAAAGTGGCGACATCACTTGTCTGTCAAGAAATGGGCACGCGTCTATCAATCAAGCCCAACGACGATTTAGGCCTGATTTGGTTCCACTAATTGAGGCTTAAGTGAACAAACTCATCAAGTCGGGTTCATTCGAGAAGTCAAGTATCCCACATGGATTTCTAGTATTGTCCCCGTGAGAAAGAAGAATGGCCAAATTCGGGTTTGTGTTGATTTTCGCGATTTGAATGAGGTATGTCCCAAAGATGACTTTCCATTGCCTATCACCGAGCTCATGATTGATGCTACGAAAGGCCATGAAGCTCTATCCTTTATGGATGGATCATCAGGTATAACCAAATACGTATGGCGTAGGAAGATGAAAAGCTAACAACATTTCGTACCCCAAAGGTATATATTGGTACAAAATGACGCCATTGGACTAAATAACGCTGGTGCTATTACCAACGGGCCATGCAAAAGATTTTCGATGATATGTTGCATAAGAACATTGAATGTTATGTTGATGATGTGGTGGTAAAGTCTAGACGACGAGACGATCATCTTTATGATCTAAGGAAAGTCTTGAACATTTGAGAAGATATTAACTTAAAATGAATCCATTGAAATGTGCATTTGGCGTTAAGTCCGGAAAATTCCTTGGATTCATATTTCGTCATCGAGGTATCGAAATTGAGCAAGCAAATATCGACGCGATACTAAGGATGCCCGAGCCCCACGATATTCATGAACTCAAAAGTTTGCAAGGAAATTGTCTTATCTTAGAAGGTTCATTTCAAATCTAGCCGGTCGGTGCCCCATTTAGCCGTCTCATAAAGAAAGGTGTTCCATTGAATGGGACAAATCTTGCGAAATGCTTTCAAAAGTATAAAAGCATACTTGATGAAAACCCCTATGTTGATTGCGCGTGCCTGGGAGCCCATTGATACTTTTTGTTGTTGCTCAAGAACGTTCCGTAGGGGCTTTACTAGCACAAGAGAACGATAAATGAAAAGAGAGTGCCCTATACTACTTGAGTAGGATGATGATGCCAAATGAGTTGAACTATTCGCCAATTGAAAAGATATGCTTGCCGTTAATCTTCACAATCCAAAAGTTGAAGCATTATTTTCAAGCTCACACTATTCGTCTTGTTTCAAAATCAAACTCACTAAAGTATGTCATGACGAGGCCGGTTCTTTCGGACAGACTTGCAAGGTGGTATCTTGATTGCAACTATTCGAGATTATATATGTTCCTCACACAAGGCTGTAAAAGGGCAAGTTTTGGCGGATTTCTTTGTTGATCATCCCATCCTGCTGAGTGGGAGTTGTCGATGAATTACGATGAATATGTGCTTCTATTCAAGTTACTCCCTTTGGAAATTGTACTTTGATGGAGCCTCACATAGAGAATGAGCTGCCTGAGTCATATTTGTTACATCGGACGGGGTGATGCCCTACTCCTTCACCTTAACTCAAAATTGCTCAAATAATGTTGTTGAGTATCAAGCTCTCATCCTCGGACTTGAAATGGCGGTTGATATAAAGCAATTACTGATTGGATGTACGGAGATTCCAAATTAGTAGTTAATCAATTGCTTGGAATATATGAAGTAAAGAAGCCCGAGCTACTCCCATATGTTAATTACGTTAAGAGACTCATTGGATGGCTTGGAGATGTGACAATTGAACATATCCCAAGAAAGAATAATAGACAAGCGGATGCTTTAGCAAAACTTGCTTCTACGATCTCCATGCCTGAAGTTGAAGCTCGCGTCCGATATGCCAAAGTTGGGTGGTGCCTCCAATTTTTGAGGAAGAAGATCTGCGATGATGAAGAAGAAAATCATGTTGTTGAGGTATTTGAAGTTGAGAAAAAAAGATTGGCGTCAAATATTCGAGACTATTTGAAGTATGAAAAGCTACCCGATGATCCGCGACAAAGGGTTGACGTCCGACATCGTGCGACTACATTTATCTATTACAAAGGCACACTTTACGACGTTCATTTGATGGAGTCTTTTTGCGATGTTTAGGTGATGATGAAACTATCCAAGCCATGGAAGAAGCTCACTCGAGGATTTGTGGTGCTCACTAGTCCAGGCCCAAAGTTACACTTTCGAATTAAAAGAATGGGCTACTATTGGCCGACAATGGTGAGGGATCGCATGGATTATGCGCAAAGATGTCAAGCTGTCAATTCCAAGCAAATTTTATTCACCTACCACGAGAGTTACACCCTCTTTGTTCTTCTTGGCCATTTGATGCTTGGGGCTTAGACGAGTTGGACCAATGACAAAGTCTTCGGGTGGGTATTTGTACATATTGGCCGTGAATCGACGACTTTTCTAAATGGGTCAAGTGATACCTCTCAAAGAAGTCAAGAAAGAAAATGTTCTTCGACTTCATTCAGATCAACATCATTTATCGCTATGGGAATCCACGATATATAATCAATGATATTTGGAAGCCTTTTTGCAACACTGCGATAGATAAGCTTTGTGAGAAGTTTGGCTTCAAGCAAAGAAAGTCGTCCATGTACAATGCCGCAAATGGCCTCGTTGAAGCATTCAATAAAACTTTATGTAAATGAAAAAAGTGGTTGCTAAGTCGAAGAGAGATTGGCACGAAAGAATGAGAGAAGCGTTATGGGCGTACATGACCACTTATAGGACGCCTACTCAAGCCACTCCTTATGCATTGGTGTATGGTGTTGAAGTCGTTGTTCCTCTTGAGCAACAAATTCCATCATTTTGTGAATAGCCATACAATAAGGGTTAATGAAGAAAGAGAATGCATGCTTACGCTCAAGAGTTAGAAGCTCTTGATGAGAAAAGGTTAGAAGCACAACAAAGACTCGAATGTTATCAATCTCGTCTTTCTAAGGCATTCAACAAGAAAGTGCGGTCGCGCTCCTTTCAAGTTGGTGACTCGGTTCTTGCGGTGAGAAGACCCATCATTATAACTCATCGAACTAAAAATAGGTTCACAACAAATTGGGATGGTCCCTATATTGTCAAAGAAGCATACACAAATGGTGCTTATAAATTGGTTGCTGAGGATGGATTAAGAATTGGACCGATAAATAGGAAATTCTTAAAACGATATTATCCTTGAAGTAAAAAAAAAAAAAGAAAAAAAACAAAAACGAAAAAAATAAAAATAAATAAAAGTTCCTTGGCGCACAAGCTTAAATCGCATGTTACTCCCGACCCGCATGAGTATAAATTGTGAACAGTAACCACCAAAGGCAATGTATGTGGTTAAACCGCTAACTTCCCCACCAAAGGTAAATATATGTGGTTAAACTGTTAATTTACCCCACTAAAGGTATTTTATGTGGTTAAAAGTTAAATACCCCACCAAAGGTAAATACATGTGGTTAAAGTGTTAATTTACTCTACTATAGGTATTTTATATAGTTAAAAATAAAATACCCCACCTAGTCCAAGGTGGTTAAGAAATGGATACTTCGCCCGCATGAGTATAAACGTACGCCTCCCCCATCAAAAAATAATATTCTTTGAACTACGTTATGATATGATCCCTCATTGGGGTACGTGAGGCAACTTAGATTTATTCTAAAGTTCGGTCATGAGTTTATATTGAATTGAGTTTTGAGTAGTTGTGTAAAAGAAAAAAAAAGTTGAAAAACAATAAAAGAAAAAAAAGGCTACGGCAAAATAAATGCACGTGAGAGATTGCAAAGTAGAAAGAAAAACAATATTTTTATTAAGTAGTCTCAATAATGGTGTTATTTATTACATGAAGCAAAAAAAAAAAGGAAAATACTAAGCAAAGAAATTGATTCTTAAACTCTTCTTTGGCGGCCTCTAAATGTAATCTTTGAAACCTTCAAGCTTTCAACCGCTTCATCACTCAAGAGGGAAATACTATCAATGGCAAGAATCTCCTCTTCAATATCAAAAACCTCACCTTGAGCACTTTGAAGAAGTTCTTGTTGTTGCTTTAATGATGCAGTTAAGTTCTTCTTCTACGTTTCTCGCAAACTGTCAATCTCTTTTTGATGGATTCCAAATCATCCTTGGTTGACATAATTTGGGAAAACTCCTTGTTTTCTTTGGTCTTCGCATCATGCAAACGATCTCTAGCTTCACTTAATTGTCGGGCAAGGAGTTCTTTGGATCCCTTCTCGGGAGATATTGATCTTGCCTCATCATATGCGTGAGGGCAAAAAGCGCTTCCAACAATTCTTCTAAGTGAGAGAGGTCGAAATTTTGAAGCTTTTCATGGACTCGAGCACAACAAACACATCTTCTTTAATGGATGAAATGAAGTCAATCGGCATCGCTAACTTCTCACGAAGATCACTCCACATGTTCAAGGAACTCCTTTGGTGCTTATATAAAAACTTCCCACCTTCGAACACCGAGAATGCCGCACAATGAGGTGTCTTTGTAGCTTTAGCCAAGTTATGCATCTCTTCTCGTGTTGTCTTGTCAATTGTGGAATTCTAGCCAATTCGTTAAGCCTCATGATCGGCCTTTGGCTACCTTGTGACTCATCATCATCAAGGTTGACAAGATCCTTTCCAACCGAAATATTATGTGCTTAAGTTAAAAAAAAAAAAAAAGAAAGATTTATTAAAATAGTTAAGTAAAGAAATAACCTCTTCGGCAAAAGTCCCAATTTGAAGAGGATGGTCCGCAATATCATCAACATCCTGTGATGGAAAGGATCCGTAATCCTTCTTGGGCCTTTTCCAATGACGACAGCGTCACTACTACTTTCCTCCATGGGATGAGAAAGTACTCTTTCTTTTGTTGGCTTGAGCATTGCACTCGTTGGCAAGGGGAGCAACATGCAAAGAAGCTTGACTATTTGCATCAACCAGACCATCTCCATTGTTGGGATTTGTACCTCCAGGCGTTCATCACTTTGCTCCATATTGATCAAGCAAGAGATATTTTCTTGAAAATAGCATCCATGGACTTTGTTCCACCATGTCTTGTAATCTTGAGAGAACTTCTTTGCATTTGGGGGCATACAAGGCAGACACGCCTTAGAAAAGGTCTTCGACAATGTGCACAAATGCCAATAGTGAATTCCTTCATCTAGAGAAGCTCGACGTACATCTCGTTTAAGCACTCGGGCACCACTTGATAAAATCCAAACTGGCGGATCAATCTGTGAGGACTATAAGGTTCAACGATGAAATATCCACCTTGCCGCAAAGAAAGATAGTTTGAACGAATTGTAAGGAAGTAGTTCCACTCGAATTCCTCCGCATTCCCATTATCAACGTATGTGAAATCTTTCTCCTTGGTGATCATGGTCCAAGTCAACGAAACAAGTTCTCCTTTATGGATCCGCTTGCGAGCATCTCAGGATCATAGTACTTCGCGCCTCCTTCGCCGAGAAAAAGTCATCATCTTGGGGCCACATACTCCTTGCCAATCTTGGTGGTGAGTTTTGAAGTAATGTGCCAACCAACGATGAACGATGTGGACGGGAAATGTTGAATAAACTCAAGATGGCCTTGAAGAACCCGCAATCTTGTTCAAACCCTTGTAGATGCTTGCCAAGACAGAACCGCAAGGCCTCTTGTTTGCCCACTCGCCATGATCCCCGCCATTTTGAAGGATCGGGACGTATCATATTGATGTCATCATTGGGAAGAACAAACAAGCAGATCCAACATGCTAGAAATCTTCGCCAAATATGTTTCTTCTCTCAAGCTCTCTTTGATATTGATCTTTGAAAAAGAAGCCTTCTCTGCAGGGACCATTCTCCATGGACGCCTAAGTTGCCAAGTGGGTTGTAAGTCGATTTGGGGCAAGCGACTCTCTTTTTCTCGTGCAAGGAGGAGGTTTGTTGTGCTTCGTCAATATTTTGGACGAGAATCTAATCCACTCCGACAGGCACTTGAGAAGATTGACTACCATTTACGATTTTGCGAAGATAATGATAAGCATGGAGTAAGTAGCCGTAATAGCGAGGAGAAATCGACTTGCCGCCTCATCTACACCGGTGAGTTCTTTGGCACATGGGACGGCTTCATCGTAAAGGGATCCGATTATGGGCAAACCCGCCAAAGAGTGCAAGTCCCACAAAGATATGGAGAGCTCTCCGAAGGAAGTCAACAAGGTATTCGAGACAGACACCACGCCGCAAAACGCCCTCATTATGTTGGAGTTGTTGTCATATGTGAAGAGCGAAGCATACACCGCATCGTAGATTTTCACCTTTTGAAGATTATTCTTAACGACTAAGGGCGTCTTGGTCCACTCCCAATAGCCTTGGATGTAGTGGAACTCGCCGCTTAATTTGATGTCGTCACCCCATTCGCTTGACCTTCAATGATGTGGCAGCCCAATGTCGGCAATGGAGTTGATTTCGGCCGATTGTTGGTGATGTGTTGCTTGTAAAGTCCATGTTTTGGAAGTTTTGCTTGAAGGAATCTCCTTTGACCACTCCTCTAAGTAAGACGGATTTGTCAACCTTGGTCATGTTGTTGCATATCGATGGATTGACTTTTGTCATCGAGAATAATCAAGTGTCGAACGCCGGATGATGAAGAATCGTCTTTGAAAAACACCATTGTGGACGCTATCAAAATACAACGAAAGACAATAAGTGATAGAGAATGGGAGTCAAAATCGAATTTAAAGTTGGAGCTTTTAGAATAGAAGATAAATGAAGAACTCATACCAAGCGACAACGGTACCCGCAAACTTTGGCGTAAAACTTGGAAACCGATGGCTTGCGAAATTGATTTGTTACTTTAGAAGAAAGAATAAGCGTAAACAAAAAATGGTGATTAATGGAGTTTGGAAACATGGCGTAATAAAGCATCAATTATGAAAAAAAGGTGTTAGTCTTTACAGACTTAAACCAATAATTTGCAAAATTTAATGTGAAAATAGCAATCTTTGCCAAAGACATGGTAGTGAAATATTTCTAGCCATAAGCTAATTGGATGTGTAGCTTTTGTGGATGAGAAAGTTGAATTTCCAACAATTGTTGTGGCCTCTGTGATGAGAAAGTTGATTTTCCAAAGAATTGTGCAAAATTGTGAAGTGATAGACTCTTTGGAATAATTCTTCAAATACTTAATGTGCCAACTTGATGTGGGTAGTGTGTGAACATTGGTGTTTGCCGATAATTGACAATTCACACACAAAAGCAATTTGTAGGTCCCAAGGGGTGTGAGTGTAAGGTTTAGAAGGGGGTTGAATAAACCTTACCAAATTTTTCGATTTAGTCCTTTTAAAAGTTCGAGTTGATACTACACACCGTGTCCTTGGTGATGACCAATTTAGTTAATCAAGAGAGTTAGTCACTCAATGCACTGATCGAGCTGTTGATAGAATAACTCACGTTAAGATCGAATTAGCTCAACCGTGGTTTGGTTTCAGCTGGAAGACTTAACACCCTTAAGTTTGGTTTAGTAGAGATTTAAAGCTTGATTTAGTACTTAGAAATTATCTAATGGATAGCAAATATGTCACAGAAAATTAAACAAATATGATGCAGAATTAAAGTCTTTGAAATGTAAAAGACACGATAAGTTTTTATAGAGGTTCAAGATGGGGTAATTCTTCTACTCCTCTCTTCTCCAACTCCCGGAGGAATCCACTAGGTATTAATCAAGATACAAAGTGGTAACAAGTCCGGATACAAGTCTTGATCACATAGCCGACTTGATCCTTTGGGACTCGGGCCTGAGACGCCTTGATCACTCGGTGGCTTCTCGTGCGATTCTGCCTTCTTCACAGGCGTGCCTTTGCTACTACAGCCCACTTGCTTAAGCTTTTTGGATTTGATCACGAAGCCCTCCAAAAGCTCAAAACTTGGTTCAACCTTGAACCTTCCTACAATCCTTCGTGGAATGTAGACCCCTTGATTCTTCAATAATTTCCTCTTCAACTGATTGAAGTTATCTTTCCTTCACAGGTGAGTGTTGGATTGATGTTCTTCGTAGTGTAGGCTTGAGGATTGAGCGTTTAATAACTTGAGAATATTTCAGGTTACAAAATGTTTCTTTCTTGCTTGTATGGTCAAGGTAACCTATGTAATCTTCGTTTTTTTTTCTCAGAGTTATTCCTCAGCCTTTTATAGTGATCTTTCAAAAATCTGCCCGTTGAAAGAGATAGCTTATTTTTGAAAGTCACTAGTGGTTGTTGGCTTGTCTTGTTGCGATCCTTGGAATTCCCATTTCCTCGTATGAATTGTTCTTTGACTTTTCGAGTTCGACACGGTGTAGTGCTTCCCATTGGTTTATTCCTTTTGCACGCTTCGGGACCGAGCACTTCGAGAAAGATAGCATGGAGATATTACTTGTTTAAGTAATTCTCTTGATTTTTCGTGCAATGGATCCTTTTCAGTTATCTAGACTTGACCGCATTTCTTTGCTTTCCCAGGTGACTTAGAGTCGCCTTCCAATCATGGATGACTCTTCGTCACTTCAACTTGAGACTTGGCTTTTCTTGAGTTGACTTGATCGATACTCCACTCACCGCATCTCACCGCTCCTTCAAAGAGAGTTCCGTCTTCTCTTTCTTTGCCATACTGTTGCCTTGCAAATGAGTCTTCCTTCTAGTCTCCTTGTCTTCTTGCATGTTTGGGCATAGCCGACTTAACTCACTTGACCACCCTATTTATTACAATGCGTTTACAACAAAAATTGGGGTGCCAACTTTCTATTCTAAGTTTTACATGGCATTCATCAAAATCTAAATAATAAATTTCCCAACAATTTCCCCCTTTTTGATGATGCCAAAACTTAAAACATTCGAAATGTAAATAGCAAAGATACATACAGATAGTGCATTCACATAGAATGTATGCGTAGAATGAATTCTTTTATTGATCATAACATTCTTGTTATTTTACACAATTTGTTTCAAGGTGTATCGAGCAAACATTTGTCTACACAAAAAAATAAAGAATTTCTGACTTTATTTGTAAGACTTACATAGTATGTATTTACATAGTAAAATACATGAAGGGGTGGAAAGCAACACTTCATCTCCTTCGCTACCTCCTTCTTTCATCTTCCTCGATTCTGTCATCTTCTCGGTCTTCTTCTCTTTTTCTCATCTCCAGCTTCTTCTTTCTTCTTTTCATATGCTTTCAGGCACTTCATATCTTCTTAATCTCTCTTGTCTTTCCTCCCATAGCTGAGTTTGTCTCTTATTCTCTTCTTCTATTCTTTTCGCATACTCAAAGATTGCTTTTAGCCACTTGCAAATTGGCTACTTGGTCAAGATTTCAGCCCAGAGATCCCTCCTTTCTTGCCTCGGATCTACGTACTTAATGTTTTTGGGCAGAGGCCCAGGTCTCAAACCTCTTCCTCCACCATCGCTTCTTCCTCTACCTCTCGGGCGTGTATTGTATCTGGGGTCTTCTTCTTTCAAACTGAGTGACTAGCGGAGTGACCAGCAGAGCGATCGCGGTGGTCCGCCGTCTGTCGCCTTCTTCACATAACGTGAGACCCTTTTCCTAGTACAAGTCCCAAGCTTGAGCCATAGACATATTTGCAAAGTATCCTTCAGATGTAGCGTTTTAAATTCATCAATCGATCATGGCTCGGTCCCCGACATCCGAGATGGCATAAGTGTCTCAATCTTCACCGGAATGCCTCCATGTTGCTTCAAGATGTTCATAACCGGGCATCCATTCTTCCTTCCACTTCCTCCATCCCTCGCTTCAATTGTCTTTCTCTTTTCACCATAGATATAGCGAGAATGTTGGAGTGGCAGAGTCATTGAGGAGTTTGTCCGATAATATCACCGTGACAAGACCTTGTTGGGGTTTATGCAATCATCAAGGTCACATCTTTCGATCCTTCCCCTCAACGGACTTTCCTTTCTTTTGTTTTGACACTTCCTCATTTGTCTTTCACTTCACAAACCGCTTCCTCCTTTTCAGCCTTCGATTTCTTTAGCGCTTTAAAGTATTCCTCTTCCCCTTTTTGGCATCATCAAAGGAGAGAGGAACACTGAAACATCTTGGCGCGTGAAGTCGAGCCTCCGATAGTCGAAGTTCTGTCTCGAGTCCGCTGCGGAGTATGCGGCACGAAATTGAGCGAGTAGCGTTGGACTCGCGAATTAGCTTCATTTCAGCCATGAGAAGGCTGAATTTTCTATCCACATTTCTTCCGACGCAGAGATCACTCTTATTTTGCTCACGCAGCAGCCTTTATCTCAAATAGTGTGAGCTTCATGCATGTGCTCAATGTGTTCTCTCAATTTCGTCTTTGCATCGGCATTCTCAGCCGCCATACCAACAGCTTGTTGAACAATGTCCTCAAGTATCTAACTTGTTCCACACGCATTGTTTTTCTTGTTGCCACCATTCCCTTATCCGACAAGTTATGCCTCTCAAGTCGCAGTAAAGGTTGGCATCTCTGTTGTCCGATCGCATGTCCACAGAGGCCTGGTGCCTCTCCATCCGTTCAATTTCAAAGCAAATAATGCTTTGAACACCTCCCGAACTTCAATTTGTTTCTTAGTTGCGGTTGATGGCCACACGCAGCGTCAAAGTCATAGTCACCGAACGATGGTACCGACGGAATGATAGGAGCTGGTCGTGGAAGCGTGCGAGTTCGTTCTCTCGACTCTTCGGGAGGTCGGGTACCTCCAGAGAGAAAGGAAATGATTCTACAAAGGAATCATCACGGCCAACCGGTATTTGTTCAATGATGAGAGGTGCGCGTGAAGTTCCTTTTGAGTCGAACCCTGCGCGACTTGGGAGCCCGCGCAGCTGACTGGTTACGGTTCGGTGGCGTGTTGTGAAGTGGACCCACTGTCGTGCTCTCATTTGTCTCAACAGCCTTCGTTGGTCTCATTTGGTTTCTCCAATTGAGTGGGTGGTCCTCGGCCTTATCAAAAGCGTCATCGAGGACGATGATGAGATTTCCATTGGTGGCTCATCATCAAAATTGAAAGTTTGACGAGTAGTCTTGAGATCGACTTGCTCGTGCCGGGAACATCCGCATGGTGAGTCTTTTGGATCTATCACGGGGATGACTCGCCTTCTTCGTCGCTTCCGATCCCGTAAAGGTTACATCAGATTATCCTGGGAATTATGAAGCGCGCTTATCTCCTTTTCGATGGATCAATGATAGCAGGAGGGATGTTCTCTACTTTGCTTTTTTTACCCGGAAGTCTCAACCTCCCGTGGGCCTTCATTACCTCTCGCAGCGATCTCAATCGCAAGCCGAGGCCTTGGACCCCCTTTCGACGAGTGTCACTGCCTTAGGGTCATCTGTGGTGGCATCCATTGGAGTCTCAACCCCATGGATTGCACTTTCATCGCCCAGTGTTAACTCCCTGGCTGTTCTTCCTCGTGCCTCGATCGCATCGAAGCGTCATTAGCCTTCAGAGCAAAGCTTGGCACTCACCGAGACAGTCTCAATCGTCGAGCTTCGTTGATGGCAACTTGCTGTTCGTTTTGTGTTTGTACTTTCTCCACTTCGCCTCCTAGATTCGTTGTGGAGTCATCCGCAGCATTCTCCGACCTTGCCGCAGCGGTGGAGGGAGTTTCCCTTCGGTGGCGCACCGGTGAGTGACTTGGAATGAGGTCACTCGTCTCCAAACTCCCGGCTATTTCTACCGAGTGTTCACCGTTGGGGCGGGTGGTAAGACACCTTCATTAGGGGTTGGCTCAATTGGGGTCCCCACTAACCCGCTTTCATCGCAGTTCCTTAAATCCCTTCCGAGTGAGTGGGGAAGTGGTGGCAAGAACAACGGTGGCGATTTGCCGCACTACTCCCATTGGATCGATTTCATTTGTGTTTTGGAGGACTCTCCTGGTCCCTCCATCATACTTTTCTCATGAAGAATTCGGGATTCACGCATTGCTTGCTGCATTTGCAACTCTTCCGTGATGCGAGGTCCCGATCCTCATCACTTTCTCGATAGAATGTCGAAGTGAGGATGTGTATGTTACGGGTGCCGTGAGAGGCGATGATGGCCTTCTCTCTTGCCTTCGCCTTTCCTCGCTCTCTCCTTCTCCTTATCCTTGAAGATCTGCAGGATATCGTGCGTTTTCTTCATCCAAATCTTGAGATCACAGAGGTTAGTCCAAGGAAGTTCAGCAGCTTCCTCTTCTTCTTCGATAAACTCGGCCGTTGGAACTGTTCCTTGATCGACTCAATTTCCACTTCCTCCACTCACGCAGACGATTTTGGATGTCCGGGTAAGGTGGGGATAGGATCATCACATCACTATCATCTCTATCGCCTTCTTCTGTGTCTCACGGTGTGCGAACTACTGTTTGTGTCTTCGATTTGCCTCATTGATCGCCTTCACAGACTTAGTTGTTTCATCTATAATATCCGGAGACTCTACTTCTCCAGCCAGTCTCCCAGATCTGCTCCAATGAGTGGTCGACTCGGTCGGTTTCTCAAGCTCGGAGTGCTTGATGATTCTTCTTCGTCTCCTAGTTTGTACGAGAGGGATTTACGGTTCGCAGAGAGTTTTTCCGAGTCTTGGGCGGTGGGGGGGTGTGGTGTTTTCTTCGAGGAGTCGGCCGTATCGATCTTCTCTTTTTGATGATCGAGAAGGTAGTTGAGAGTCCTTCTCGACCACGCTGCTCTTTGGGCGGTGAGACACGGCTGGGGGTAGGTGACTACGGCTGCAGGGGGAGCAGGTTTGACTTTCTTTTCTGCAGAGCAATGATCTTCTTAGCATTGCAGGGGCTTTCTTTCTTCTTTGGTGGAGAGGAAACAATTTTGTATCTTGTGGTCACCGATTCCCCTCACTCGTGTCGCCTCTCTTGGCGTAGGCTCTCTTCTCAGGCGCGCCAGAGAGGTTTGATCTCGAACATCCTCTTGTTTACATGGAACGCCTTTCCATGTCTAAGAGGGACTCTTTCACCTCCATCACCGCCAATCACCAGGCCATATCCTAGAGATCCTCCAAATGCACCATCTTCTTTGAAGGATTTGTTCCCTACATTGTGGCATAGTCGCATTTGTAGACAAGCTCAGCCCAGATTTATTTTCTCCTCTTCAATGATCGCATCCATTACGATCAACTTTGCTTTTTTGACATTGGTCAAAGTCGCCAAATTTGATGTTTATGCATTTGGCAACTATGTCCAACGACTTGTGGTAATCCTCCTTGACCTCTTGTTCGTTGTGTAAGCTATTTTATCAAAGATAGTCGGGCTTGGCTATTTCCTTCCAAGCGGCCGAGGTTTACATCGGCCGTTGATTTCTCGATGCTCTTCTTACAGCCGGTAGTGAGCGGTGTTCACCAAATCCTTGGCAGAGATGGTGAGCTTCTTTCCGTGAACAGATGACTTTATCCCTTCATCGTGAATCTCGGCGTTCACGAGAACGTCGCGCGACCTCCTCCACATAGGTCATCGGATATTCCAATGTCGTAAACGGTTTCAGCCGGGACGTTTCCAATTTCTCAGCAATTTTCTTCACTAGGGTGTCGTCGGACCCCTATTTCACCATGCCGCCGAAATCCACAAAGTAGACCCGGTGTGGATTTGCTTTCCTAACTTGACAAAATCATAGGTTGATGCCATTTTTCAGGATTTCACCGAAGAAAACTTAGAGGTTGATTTGAAGATAGATAGGGTTTTGAGAGAGTTTTGCCTTTGCTTCCGAGAAATGAACGGTTTTGGTAATATGAGAGAGAGAAGAAAGAAAGTTTAAGTATGGTTTATGAAAGGACGTGCGGGTGGTTTTTGAAATGTGATCGAAATCAACGGCTTAGATTTTGCACGCCGATTTGCATTTAATGTCTCGTATTTAATGCGGCAGCATTTATATCCAATCATAAGCTTGGTGTGCAGATTTTGCCCGTACACGTCATAATTATCGACGTAATTCTTAAAAACATTCCCGCTTAGTAAAAACGATCGCATTTTTGTCACTTTGCTCATAAATGACTCACCTTTTACCCTTAATCGGTTTAACTCTTCATCTCACGATTCTCTTTGTGACTCAAATTGTCACCGACTCGGTATAGTTGTCTTTTCCGATACGGTTGATTTACTTAGTCGATTTGAGAGTTCGACTCTTTTTCCTTTTTTTTGTTCCATTTCTTTTCTTTGATTCTTCTCCGAGTGTCACCACTCAATTAACCCTAACTCATGCTTCGAGTTCTTCAAATCTTGACTCACATAATGGTTTTGTGAAGATGTCACCAATTGTTTATCGTTGAGATATATTCCAAGATGATGTCCTTCTTTTCAACATGATCTCTTATGAAGTGATATCCGACATCGATATGCTTTGTTCTTGAGTGCAACACAGATTTTGAGTGATTGCAATTGCACTTGTGTTATCACACATGATTGGAATTTCCTTTTCTTCAACTTCATAGTCTCTCATTCTTTGCCTCATCCATAGGAGTTGGGTTTGCAGATTTACTGCAGCCTATGTTTTTTCATTTTCAAGAGAGGTGGCTATTGAATTTTTTCTTGCTAAACCAGAAATCATCCTGTTTCCTAGCATTTGACATGTCTTGGGAGGTGCTTTTTCTGTCAACTCGCATCCAAAGATAGCCGAGTCCGAATAGTCAATTAGTTTGAATCGCCTTCCTTTGGATACCATAAGCCAACTTCTTGGCTTCCTTTCAAGTATCTCAAGATTCTCTTAGTTTTGTCATATGGCTCTCTTTTGGAGCATATTGAAATCTTGCACATACACCTACAAAGAAAGGTGATGTCCGGCCCGCTTGGCCGTGAGATAGAGCAATGATCCAATAAGTGCTCAGTATCTTGTTTGATCTACGTGCTTGCCATCCGCATCCATGTCCATTTTGATCGATGTATTCATTGGTATTTTCACGGAAGACTTCTCCTCCATACCAAATTTCTTCATTAAATCTCGGTGTATTTTGTTTGACTTATGAAGGTTCCATCCTTGATTGTTTCACTTGGAGTCCAAGGAAGAATGTCGGCTCTCCCATCATGCTCATTTCAAATTTGCTTTGCATGAGGTTTGAAAATTTTTCACATAGCTCTTTGTTTGTGGATCCAAAAATGATGTCATCCACATATATTTGAACAAGCAAAGTATACTCTTTCTTGTCTTGAATTCTCAAGAGTGTTCTATCTACTTTTCCTTTTGTGAATACATTCTCGATTTAGGAATTGTGACAAAGTATCATACCATGCTCGGGTGCCTGTTTCAATCCATACAGAGCTTTCTTGAGTTTGTATACCTTATCTCCAAGAGTCTTCCGCTCAAATCCTCGGAGGTTGTTCAACATACACTTCTTCTTCCAATAAACCATTTAGGAATGCACTTTTTACATCCATCGATATACAATGAAATTCTTGTGAGTTGCATATGCAAGAAACATCCTTATAGCTTCCAATCTTGCTACAGAGCAAATGTTTCATCAAAATCTATTCCTTCTTCTTGACAAGATCCTTTGGCTACTAGTCTTGCTTTGTTTCTTACCACAGAGCCCTCCTCGTTCATCTTGTTTCGAATACCCATTTAGTACCAATAACATTTTGATGGGTGGGTCTTTGGACTAATTCCCATACTTTATTTCTTTCAAATTGATTGACTCTTCTTGCATAGCTTGAATCCAATGTGTGTCATCCAATGCTTGTAACACATCTTTGGGCTCTATTTGCGAGATAAAGCATGTGAACATAGCTTCTTGTTGAGTTCTGGATCTTGTTTTGACACCTTCTCTTATATCTCCAATGACAAGTTCTCGTGGATGGTCTTTCGGCCATCTTACATCAAAGTTGAAGTAAGTTAGTGGATTGATCGTCTAGCAGGCTGTGTTGCTTTGATCACTCTCTCGCACTCACTTAGCTGCAAATTTTCCAAAGATTTTATGAGACTCGGCTATCTCATCTTCATCTCGAGTTTATAATTCCAAACTTTGACTTCAAAGATAGGGACTCTTCGTATGGTTGGATGATTTAGCTTATGTTGACTCTTCAATGTCTTCTCCATTTACATTTGGCTCATCGAATACCACATGAATGGATTCTTTCGCAACCATAGTCCTTTTGTTGAGTACTGAGGCTTTGCTTTCATTTGAGTATCCCAAGAAGATACCTTCATCGCCTTTAGCATCGAAGGCCTTTAGATTGTCTTTGCCATTGTTGTGGATGAAGCATTTACATCCAAATATTCTAAAATATGCAACATTTGGTTTCTTCCACCCAAATCTCATAGGAGTCTTTGTCACCGTCCTTTTATCATACATCCTTGTTTTTTGAGTGTAGCAAGTGTGTTGATTGCTTCACCCAAAATCTTTTTGGTAACCCCGCTTGACCTAACATGGTCCTTTGCTTCTTTGAGAGTTCTATTCTTTCTTTCGCAACTCCACTCTGTTTGTGGAGCCCTTGCTGCAGATAATTCATGACCAATGCCATTTTCAATACAATCTTGAGTTATTATCCCATTGACAAACCGGTTCCTCGTCCGATCTTATTTTGATAATGGTTTGGCTCTTTTCATTTTGAATTTTCTTCATTAATCTGGATTTCGTAGAGTTTCTTTCTTTTTACACATGAATATAGTCCATGTATATCTTGAGTAGTCATCTACTACCACCAAGGTGTATTTCTTTCCACTTATGCTATTTGGTTCCATTGGGCCAAATATATCCATATGTAGCGGATGTAATATTCTTGTTGAAGATGGACATGTCTTTTCTTTGAATGAAGATTTGATTTGTTTTCCTTACGCCATGCATCACATATACTCTCCTTCTTGTATATCGAGTCGGAAGTCCTTCCACAAGATTACTTCTTGCAAGCTTGTTAATCGTTTTGAAATTTAGGTGAGAGAGACTTTTTGTGCCACATCCAACTTGATTCATTTTGTGCTCTTTGCTAATAAACAGTCTCTTGGGTGTAGCGGTTGACCAATCTACTACATACATGTTCTTTTGTCCGCATCCTTGCAACACAACTTCATTCGATTCAAGATCCTTGATTTGGCATATACCCATGTTAAATCCAACATTATAACCCTTGTCACGAGTTGTTCGATGCTTAGCAAATTGAAGTTGAGTCCTTCAACATATGCAACATATGTGATTTCTAATCCATTTTTCTTGATGGATCCAATGCCTCTTATTTCTCCTGGAGCTTCATTTCCTCCAAATATGACTTTTGCTCCTTTAACTTCCTTGAATTTTGACAGATTTTTCTTATTTCCTATCATATGTCCGAACAACCACTATCCATGTACCAGGTTCCTTGGCACTCAGTTTGTTCCTTGAACCCGCAATCAAGGAAATTAAGTTTTAGGTACCCATACTTATGCAGGTCCGAGGGGTTAGAATTGTAAGATGATCCAACCAACTTATAGCCAAATGATTTGACTCTAAGGGGTTGCCATCTATCAATTCCATAATCATAATTAATATTGGCAAATTGCTTGGGGATTCTAGGTTCATACAACTGTCTCTTTTGTCTCAGTATGCTGTGTATATGTTTTAGCAATCGCCTTCTTTGGGTAATTGTGGTGTCTACGAGTGTAGTGCCTAGGTGCATATGTGTCTTTGATGAAAGCTCTTATACTTTTGGAATGGCCTTTCTTTGAGTTCTAGGCCTTTGCCATTTGGGCTTATATTTCATAAGTCTATGGCCGATAGTTCACATCATTCCAATCAGCTTGGCTTGGATATTTTCTACCATTCCAATCATATGTAGTTCTTTTATAGATTTTTAAGGATTTTTGGTAGCTCTGTTTCTTCTTCTTTACTGAGTATTTTCTGTTTGGAGTTTCCGAGGAACTCGATGAATCTCTTCTCATTTTGTCCTTTGGCGCACTCAATGGTTGTTTTCCTTTTCCTTTATAACCAAGGCCAGTTTGCTTGTAATTGTGCTTTGGAGTGAATGTGTGTGCACCATTTAGAGTTTTGGATTTTTTAGACTCTTCATAGCTTGAAGATCCTTTTTCCAAAATTACTTTTGAGGTTTGACATAGCACGAGAGGAATTAAATCCTAAGCTGTCTTGTCTCCACATTCTCTTTGACTCATAATAAGATCATCCAATGATTTAGATGCCTTAGTGAATGAGGCAATAACATTTTTGAGGTCATTCTCCTCTTTTCTATGGCGGCTATTTCGCTTATTAGCTTGGCATTTTCACCTTTAAACTTTTATTCTCATCACCTATTTGACTTAGTCATTTTGTGAGTTTTGGCTCTTGAGTAGGTTGTTTTCCTCATTTAGTAGTGTGTGTGAGGATTTAATGTGTTCAAAATCTTTCATCATTTTGCCTAATGAATCATAAAGATCGAGTGGGTGATGAAGTGTGTGTGTCACGATCACTATCACTAGAATGCGAGTTTGATGAGTTAGAGTGTACCTCATCTTCTTGGTCGAGTTGATCTTGTTCCTTGGCCATCAAACAGAGCGGGGCTTCTTCTTCAGAGTCACTTGAGTAGTCACTTCATTGCTCTCAATCAACCTATCTCTCTTGACTTGGTTGTCTCGATCTCTGCGACCAACATTGCCTTTTTCTTTTCTTGTCTTCTTTCTTCAAGACTTTCTTTCTTCTTCATTCTGTATTTGTTGACTACAGGATATGGGCAATCAATGGCGTAGTGACCTGGTTGCCTACGGTTCAAGATATATATTCAACCTTTTGATTAGCTCTTTCCTTTCTTGGATTGTCACCTTTGATATTGACTTTTGGATGATCTGTTCTCTTGGTTGGCCTATCTTCCTTGATTTGGAGGGAGCTGAGTGTCTTCCGGAGGTTTCGCCCTTGCCTCTCTTGTAGTTCTTATTGAAGAACTTGTTGAACCTTTTAACCATCGGGGTTATTTCTTCCGGATCAATGACTTCTTTGACCTCGGCTCTCTTTCCATCCTTAACAATTAGAGCGAGTTGTTTTGGGTGCAACATGTGTCTTCTCGATCTATTCTTCTCGGCTCAAATTCGTAGGCTTTGAGATCCGAGAATAGCTCATGGTTGGAGGTCTTCGATAGGTCCATGGAATGTCTTAGTGCCATGACCTTCATTTCCCATTCAGTTTGGGAGACTTTTTAGGATCTTCATACACATTTCTTCTCGTGTATATTCCTTTCCAAATGCGGATAGCTCGTTGGTGATTTTCGTGAACCGAGCATCCGGTTGATCCAGGTTTTCTCCTGCGATCATTTTGAAATTCTCAAATTTTTGTTAAAGCCCGATAATTTATTTTCTTTGATTTGCTTCCGAGCCTTCACAAATCAATGTTAGTTTGTCCTAGATTTCCTTAGCCGTTTTGCATGATTTGACTTTATTGAACATGGCTTTGTCAAGGTTTTGTAAAGGATGTCCTTGGCTACATTGTCCAGGTTGTATCTTTTTGTCATCATTTGTCCATTCAGTTCTTGGTTTTTCAAACATCGTTGGTCTAGGGCAACATCCTCTTCACCTTCAAACCGCAACTCTTCTTGTTGTGTTCACCTTTAAGATTTGCGGTGGCCCATCCTCTATCACTATCCACATCTCATCATGTAATCTTCGATAGATGAGCCTGCATACGAATTTTCCAATCATCAAATTCTTCAATTGTGAACATAGGGATGCGTGTCAAATTTGCTTCCATGATAATAAATTTTAATGATAAAAAGAGTTTTGAAAGTTTAAGTACTAAAGCGGACTTTGAAAAATTTGAGATCTAGTTCAGTAACGGTGCGGAAGGCTCAATGAACCAACCGCTCGATACCACTTGTAGGTCCCAAGGGGTGTGAGTGTAAGGTTTAGAGGGGGTTGAATAAACCTTACCAAATTTTTCGATTTAGTCCTTTTAAAAGTTCAGAGTTGATACTACACACAGATGTGTCCTTGGTGGGATGCCAATTTAGTTAATCAAGTAGAATTAGTCACTCAACGGACTGACCGATTTGTTGATAGAATAACTCATTTGTTAAGACCGAATTAGCTCAAGCGTGGTTTGGTTTTATTGGAAGACTTAACACCCTTAAGTTTGGTTTAGTAGAGATTTAAAGCTTGATTTAGTACTTAGAAATTATCTAATGGATAGCAAATATGTCAATGAGAATTAAACAAATATGATGCGAGAATTAAAGTCTTTAAATGTAAAAGACACGATAAGTTTTTATAGAGGTTCGAAGATGGGGTAATTCTTCTACTCCTCTCTTCTCCAACTCTGGAGGAATCCACTAAGTATTAATCAAGATACAAAGTGGTGATCCGGATACAAGTCTTGATCACACTGGTGACTTGATCCTTTGGGACTCGTCCGAGACGCCTTGATCACTGGTGGCTTCTCAAATGCGACTCGCCTTCTTCACAGGGGCATTTTGCCTTTGCTACTCTGACCCACTTGCTTAAGCTTTTTGGATTTGATCACGAAGCCCTCCAAAAGCTCAAAACTTGGTTCAACCTTGAACCTTCCTACAATCCTTCGTGGAATGTAGACCCCTTGATTCTTGATAATTTCCTCTTCAACCGATTGAAGTTATCTTTCCTTCACGGTGAGTGTTGGATTGATGTTCTTCGTAGTGTAGGCTTGAGGATTGAGCGTTTAATAACTTGAGAATATTTCGGGTTACAAAATGTTTCTTTCTTGCTTGTATGGTCAAGGTAACCTATGTAATCTTCGTTTTTTCTCGAGTTATTCCTCGGCCTTTTATAGTGATCTTTCAAAAATGCCCGTTGAAGAGATAGGCTTATTTTTGAAAGTCACTAGTGGTTGTTGGCTTGTCTTGTTGCGATCCTTGGAATTCCCATTTCCTCGTATGAATTGTTCTTGACTTTTCGAGTTCGACACGGTGTAGTGCTTCCCATTGGTTTATTCCTTTTGCACGCTTCGGGACTCGAGCACTTCGAGAAAGATAGCATGGAGATATTACTTGTTTAAGTAATTCTCTTGATTTTAATGCAATGGATCCTTTTCGATTATCTCGACTTGACCGCATTTCTTTGCTTTCCCAGGTGACTTAGAGTCGCCTTCCAATCATGGATGACTCTTGTCACTTCAACTTGAGACTTGGCTTTTCTTGAGTTGACTTGACCGATACTCCACTCACCGCATCTCATTTGCTCCTTCAAGAGATAGAGTTCCGTCTTCTCTTCTTTGCCATACTCATTGTCTTGCAATGAGTCTTCCTTCTAGTCTCTCGAGTTGTCTTCTTGCATGTTTGGGTATAGTGACTTAACTCACTTGACCGATCTATTTATTACAATGCGTTTTACAACAAAATTGGGGTGCCAACTTTCTATTCTAAGTTTTACATGGCATTCATCAAAATCTAACAATAAATTTCCCAACACAATTTATACACAAGAAAACAAGAAGAAAAAAAAAAACGAGAAGCTCGTTTCATGAACGATATGCGTGAGAATATAAAATTATATTCTACCTCGGTTTGAAAATTGCAAGAGAGAAAGAAAAGATATTGAAGTTTGTTCTTGTGATAAAAGTGTCCTGACTTTTATAGGGAATAGGTAGTATTGTAATTAGGAAAACATTCCTCTCTTTCCGACTTGGAGATGAAGAAACCGTGAACAAAAGAAATTACCATCCATTGAGAAGACGAAAAATTTGGGAAGATTTTGTTTTTTGTGATATATTTTTGTGATATAGCGATTTGATTTTACCAATACGAGTGTTCCTTGTGCATGTGGACAATCAATTCAACCCAAAAGAAATCTGACGTTTCTATTGTTTGGGTTAGAGGTTGTCAATTCAAGAAATATTCATATGGCAATATGGATCTTTTCATCTTTTGAGCCACATATATGGAATTATGAATTAAGAAACAATGGAAGTAGGAAACAGAGCATTAATTTGTGTATGTGGGGTCCACTCAAATTTCCATTAAAATGTGTATTTATATAGATGGAAGGAAACTTGCCAAAGTTCAGTAGATTTGCATAAATAAGCGAGGGAGAGAGAAATCACCTAACTTAAAATACAATTTAAATAAAGGATGTCTATTTTTAGAAGATTTCTATTAGTGTAGACAATTAAATTTTACGTCCAATTAAATGGTGACACGTGGAAAATAATATATTAAATATTAATTTATATTTTCTATTTATATTTTGGGAATTTATGCAAATTTAATCCCAAACATAAATAGTTAATTTTAATATTTCTAAATATATAATTTATTGGCCAATCAAAAGTTGCCAAATGTCAAAAATCAAATATCTTGTCAATCAAGATAATATCTCATCAATTATGGAAGAGAATACCATCATTTTGGTAACTCAAATCGCATCTTCGAATATGGCAACAAATTGAATTAAATCATCAAGGACCAATCAAATCGCGTCCTTCAATCAAGTAATTATGGCAAGAGTTCATATTCCACAACTATAAATATGGTCATCTTCAATTTAAAGACACACAAAAATCCTAGAGAAGAAGTCCAAGCAAGAGGCGAATTCTCTCAAATCAAGAAGTTCAAATCCAAAGAAGTCACGGTGTTCAAAGCGCGATTCAAGGAGTTGATCGGATTCGACTCAAATCCGCATTTAATTCGGGATTAAGTTGTCAAGCCCCGAATTAACGTTATTTCGACCCAAATTCAAGTCGAAGGAGGAGATTTAGTGACGAATCTACCTTCGAATATTCGAATATCATTTTTGAAGAGAAGAATCGGAGGATCATTAGGAATTGTAATCCTTTCTTCCGTTTGATTCAATAAATCTTATTTGTATTACTTTTTCTTGTTTATAATATTCGTAGACAAGAAATTTGTGTTACAATTAGATTTGCGATATGTAGCTTATGTGGGTGTTTGCAATTATCTGTTAAATTACCCGAAATCTCAACAGATAATTAAAGTTTTCTTTTCGATCCGTCTCTCTTAACCTAATAATTGGTATTCTTTTTTGGACAACAATAATTTAAGAGCACAATTATGTCTATTTTTTATTTTTATTTTCTTGTCTTTAGTTGTTCCAAGATTTTATCTTCCTTTTTGTGGGAAGAACCTAAACCCTTTTTCCAGATTTTCTTATAGATGACTATTACTTAATCGTAGTTTTTATTCAATTGCACCAATTGTATATTTAATATATTGTGGTATGTATATAGTAGAAGGAATAATTTATTTCAATATGGACCTTTTTCTAATTGCAATGTTTCCGGCAAAATTGCAAAATTGGTCATGTAACTTAGGGCGTTAGCAAAAAGATCACGTAAAAATTACGTTTAGTAAAAAAATTTCTAAATATAAAATAATTCCGGTTTTGGTTATGCAAATGTTTGGTTTACAAAATAGTCCTGTAACTATATAAAAATCTCAATTTTAGTACTAATTTCTCGATTCCAATCATGTGAGCGGCACATGTAGTTCCCAATTTCTAGTGAATTTGAGACCAAAAAATTGAGATTTTCATATATATAGTTGCACGATTATCTTCATGAAATTTTGTACATTTATATAATTATAAGAATTTTTTGTAAAACATGATTCTTATAGGACCTTTTTGCTATCCACCTTATAGTTACCAGACTAATTTTGCAATTTTTACCCACTTTTTCCTACCCGCTCACGGGACATATGTGGTTAACAACTTTAAAATGCACCGTGATAAGGAATCGTCAAGGATTTTATGGGACGTGTGTTTATGTAAAATGTTGTCGGCAAAAAGATATGTGGTTATTTGTATTTATTTATTAGTTATTACGACTTTTTGGCTCATTTGACCCATTTAGAGCATTTGCCTCATTAAATTACTAATATAGTATAATATTATTTTCTTTCTTCTAATATTTATCACATGGAAAGCCCTTTAGGAAGTTAGAATAGAAAAAAATGTGTAAAAACATATATTATTTAAGTTATTGTGTCTTCTCGGATTGGCCCGCTATAGACCCGATTTCTTATCGTTTTTATTGGGTCGGCCCAAGAATGTGCCCAAATCCGATAATTTTTTGTGTCGTGTTCGTGCTATGCTTTATTGTCCGTGACACACTTTGTTATATAAAAATTTCGGTAATGAAATCAGGCTAGGCACACCTTTAAAGATGTTATCTTTAAGGTATTAATTCATCCTCTCGGTGTAAAAGGTCTCAAGGAATTAACCTCCAGGATACAAAGCCTTAATCTCGAAAATTCTAAGATTACACTTCTCTGAATTTTCGGAGCAAGAATCGAAGTTGTAAAATAATTAAACTGGATGAAATAAGAAGAAAGAACACTCGGGAAAGAGGATGATAATTTTCGTAATTTTTCTGCAGAAGTGGAAGTCTATGTAAAGATTTCCGAGAGACCGCCTCCAAGAGTTGTCTCTCTTGAAAGGTTGTGTTCTTTGGAGAAAGACACACCTTTTTGTTTAAAACTTTAAAATATTTTAAACTACCGGGTTGGACCCGCCCGCTCGGACCGATGGGTCAGCCCGGGCTCCGGTCCGCCCCCTCCCTCTCTTTTCCTTATTTTTATTTATTTATTTCTTTCTTTCTTTCTTATATATATATATATATATATACACACAAAAAATTTAAAACTAGAAGCCACTTGGTACTTCCTCCATAATAAGGAGGAAGCTCCAAAGCTTAGTAGGACTTACCAAACTTGCACTTTTTTATACACCAAGTTGAGCTCCAAACTCCAATACACAATCAATGTGGGACAAAGCAATAAATGAGAGTGTCTTCCTAAAAAGTGATGCAATCAATGTGGGACTCAATAAACACAACACAAAGACCAATGTGGGACACCATTTATTATATATGTAAATATATACAACAATCCCCACTTATTTACATATAAAATAAAAATAAAAATACAACTTCTTTTATGTCCATAACGCATTCCACAAAGCTATAAGTCTATTAAGGATTTTTTAAATCCAACCTACTCTTGTTATGGTAAGTTTTAAGTGCATAGATCAGATATGAGACTTTGAAAATAGTGTCACCCCCATTATTTTAAGTTATGCACTTGAAATGTATCCCAGTTTCCATTTCACCAATGTCTAATATTGAATTGCCTTTTTAACTCTCATACATAAGGTGACAAATGTGTGACTTGTACCTTAAGATAGAGTTGGTTTCAATCAAGACACTATTTTATCGGTAACAACCCCATATCTCTCATGATCTTTGTAACCTTTTCACCAGATAAAGGTTTTGTTAGTGGATCAGCTAACATTTGATTTGTTGGGAGATACTCAAGTACAATCTTCCCTTTCTTAACCATACTTGATATGATTATACCTCATAGCAATATGTTTGCTATGGCTTGATATTCTCTCATTCTTTGTATTGTAAATCGACTTGATTATCACAATACTAGGTAGTAGGACCCTTTTTAGGATCTAAAAGGGAATCGTTCTAAGGAATCTTGAACCATACAATGTCTTTGCTAGCGGTTGACATTGATATATATTCAGATTCCATAGAGGATAATGCAACACAAGTTTGCCTCTTTGAAGCGCAAGCAACTATGGCACCACTAATAGTGAACAACCAACAACTAGTTGACTTAGAATCAATTTTGTCAGTTGCCCAATTTGCATCACTATAACATTCAAGTGTAGATGAACTACGAGTTATAGTGCAAACCATAATTTATTGTGAACTTCAAATATCTCGTAACTCTCTTGATTCTGTCAATTTTCTTCACTAGGATTGCTAGTAAATCTACTTAATATGCCAATTGAACACGCAAGGTCGGGCCTTGTATGATTCACCACATATATAATGCTACCAATTATTTTGGCATATTCTCGCTTGATTTCTGACTTCTCCTTCGCTAGGAACTAATTTCACTTGAGGATCAATAGGACTTTTACTTACTTTGCAATCAAAGTAATTGAACTTTCTCAACACTTTCTCTATATAATGAGATTTGTGTTAATATAAATGTTCTATCCCTTTAAATCAATTTGACCCCAAAATGACATCTCTTGGACCTAAGTCCTTCATGTCAAATACTTGCTTGAGATAATTTTTGGTTTCATTAACACATTGTAAATTAGAGCCAAAAATCAACATATCATCCACATATAAAGTTAGAAGCGAGTTTATATTCGGGAGTAACTTTAGTAAAAACACGACTTTCTACTTTGCTACTCTTAAACCGAACTTCTCAACTTCTTTCTTAAATTTCTTATACCATTGCCTCGGTGCTTGTTTAAGACCATACAATGATTTATTTAATTTACATACTTTATGTTCTCCACCTTTAACAACATACCCTTCGGGTTGGTGTATGTAAATTTCTTCTTCAAGATCACCATTTAAGAAAGCGTTTTAACATCCATTTGATGAACCTCTAAGTTAAACATAGAAGCAATGGCAAACATTGTTCGATAGAAGTAAATTTAGTAACGGTGAAAATGTCTCAATATAGTCAATTTCTTCTTTTTGACTATAACCTTTGGCAACTAACCTTGCTTTGTACTTATCAATAGTACTATCGGGTTTGAGTTTGTTTTTCAAAACCCACTTACGCCAATAGGTTTAGTGTTGGGAGGAGGATCAACAAGAGTCCATGTTTGATTATCAAGAATTGATTTTATTTCATCATCCATGGCTCTTTTCCACAACATTGAATCGATAAAGACATAACTTCTTGAAAAGTTTTAGGATCCTCTTCAAAGCATGTAAGTTAACATATCGGACCAAAATTCTTTTCAATTCTACGCCTCTTACTCCTTCTCAACTCAACAGACTGCTCATTTTCATCCCGATCTAAACGTTCATCATTCTTAGATGTACCAACATCGATTTAAAATCGATTTAGCTACGACTTGTAAGTCGAGTCTCGTTTAACAAGTCTTTGTTAAAATATGACTTATCTACATCCTTTGATCAAATTTTTCATAAAAAATAGCATGCGTTGTCACGCCCCAAACGGAACGCGACGCGATCCACAACTTAAATACAATAACCAAACAAGTCTAGACAAATATCAACGAGAACCCAATGAAACAGAGTCTAAATAGCAATGAAATAAATAACGAGTACAAATACAACTTGGTCCACAATCCATAATCCAAATTACATACCCGAAAAATCAACCAAATATAACAACTTAAAGTCAAAGGGTCCTACGCCCTTGATTACAAACCAGAATGGAAAGAAATACAAGAGTCCAACAACAACACAAGAAAAGAGTCCAACAACAATAAGAAGAAGTAGTAAATCCAACAAGCGGAGTACAAGGCTCAATCCGTGGTCGATTCAAAGATCTTCAACGAAGTCCTCATCTAAGGTTAGAAAATAGGTGGGGATGAGGAGAAATCTCGATGGATGGGGTGATCGTGTGCAAGTGTGGCAAAATATATAGTTAATGTGAGAAAACAGTTATATGAAAACGCGTGAGTATGATGCATGAATTCACACACGATCCACAAGCGTCGTGATAAATATATTTAAGTAATATACTTATACGTTCAAGAAAAAACGAGTTCATGGTCACACAGGCACTATGTGATTCAAATAAGACGGTAGGATTGCGTCACGGAAATGTAACGCCAATCCCATGCAAAGCGGATAATGGTTGCGTCACGGTTTGTAGCGCCAACCAATGCAAAATAAGTAGCGGTTGCGTCACGGTTTGTAGCGCCAACCAAATGGGTCCGATAACTCCGGAATCGTGTGGATCGGGGCAGCGATTCCTTCGTTCTTCCTTCTAACTCCCCGGCGGGATGGTCCAAGACCGGTCACCTTATCGCTCCATAGGCAAAGACAAAATCCATAGTGGAGCTTGCAAGGCCTTCGGATCTGTCATAATCATGATTATACCTCAAGTACTACGACCCGCTTCCCTTGGACAAACTCCGTCCCTCGATTTGCGGGATTAGGGACGATGGGGTAGGAAGAGTGGAATAGCCCGAGCTGCCGGTTGCCCATCCCCCGATGTATCCATTCCGATTGTGAGCTCGACACACCAAGTTGACTCAGCAGGAAAATAAATACAAGTACAAAAGCAATGAGTATTATTGATTGATGAAGCGATTCATGAAAATTTTTGAAATAACGCGAGGGCAATTTTGGCGTTGGTGGAGTTTTTGGATGAAGATGATTATCGGAAGGATAATCAACCTTCGATATCTTGAAAGATTAGGTGGAACATAAGTCCCGTTATAGATTCAAATCGCAAAGGCGAGGGAGTCGCTCGCGATCGGGTATAATCGGCCAAATTGATCCGATAAGTCAATGGTTTTTGGGAAAATAAAATAATTTAATTAAATCTCCAAGTCAGAGGATCCAGGGATATTTTAGTAAAAGAGAAAATAATTTGAGTTAGGTCCTTTATAAAAGAAAAATTGTAATTTAGCCCCGTTTTGTAAAAACCAACACTTTTGGGGTTAAAAATTGAATAAATAAATATCCCGACCTTGAAAAATTATGAGGTCAGTTCCTAAATTATCTAAATTGTTCAGAGATTCAGGTTTTAAAGTTTTGAGGTCGCGTTTTTATAAAATTCTCACATTGGCCCCAAATTTGTAAAAATTGCCAATTCGGACCTTAAGTTCAAAATAATCGGAACTCACAAACCGGAAGGGCTTTTAATGTGTTTCCAGTTGGAAAATGTCACTAAGGTTAGTGGGATATTGGGACAAAAGCAGTTTTTAAAAGAAATAAGTGTAGGTCCTTTAACTTTTGAAAATATCATTTGTGTCCCATTTTGAAATAATTGCCTTTAAGGCTTTTAGGGTCCAATTGTCATGAAATTTGAACCTTGGGTCCAAAATATAATTAGTTTATAGTTAAGTTAGTGTTTTCAGGTGCATGGGCTGAATAAGTCCCGGAAATTTCATTTGGGTCCTCAAGTTTAGTATTTTACACATTAGTCCCTCAATTTTAGTAAAATTGCTTTCCAAGCCCTAACCACTTGGATTTTTGGAATACTTTTAAAATATGTAATTCCCAGTACCTTAAGAGTAAAAATTTCAAAATTTAAAGTTTAGGTCTGGTGCAGTTTTAAAAATTGCAAAGTAGCCCTTAAACTTTCAAAATATTATAATCTAGTCCTTGGGCTTTTAAAGGTTGATTTTATTTATCTTAAAACTCTTAAAACTTTATTAAAATGTCCAAAAGTCATTTTTGAACCTGAGTACAGTCCCAAAAATCGAAATTTGCAGAGGGGTCCTTTAACTTTCATTTTCTTGCAATTTAGTCCACCAACTTTCCATTTTTACATTTTTAAGTCCAAAATTGAAATTTAATCAATTATGCTCGGATTTTCCAGGTTATAAGTCATCCAAAACATAGATTTTAAATATCACACACATGCATGTCCAATACATACAAGAATTCATCAAATAAAACATTAAATTGCACATGCATGCACCTAAAATTCAATAAATAGTAATTTTGAGCAACTTTTGAGAATTTTCATGACTTGATACATAAAATTGACATGAAATACATAGATTATATATATCTCAAGGCTCATGATCAAATTTTCTACATGCATTTTAATAAAAAACAGCTAATAGTTGGAAAATATTTTTCCATCCACCTTAAAATTGGAAATTGTGAAATAAAAGGATAAATTTCACAATTTTTGGATGAGGCTTCTTAGGTCAGCCCCTTGTGTAGTAGGTGATTGAAGACTAGTTGAAGCTTAAAAATTGGAAATTTTGGTTCAACTCCAAAATCACCTAAGATCGCCCCCCTTGTAGTCAAAATTCTCTACTAGTTGTTCTTCAATTCTTGAAGTCCTTCTTCAAGATGATGTCAAGCTCTAATCTTCAAATGGTCCTCTAAATGTACCTTGTAGTAGGAGTGTTCGACTTTGATGAAGAATAAGGAGAGAATTCTTGAAAAAATTTCTAAGTGTTGAAGAAGAAAGTAAGAAGAAAGAGTAGAGAGAAGTAGGGAGTTTAGAGAGAAGGAGGAGGATTTTGTGTAGGAGATTAGAAGGTGTTGGTGAAAATGAACAAATTTTGTTCATTTTCCTTGTATGTGGCCGTCCACATTGATGAGAGAGGGGGAGGAAATTTTGTTTAATTGTGTCTTGCATTTTGCCTCATGCATGGGGAACATTTTGAAGGTCAAAGGTATGGGCATGAGAATGTTTGAATGGAATGTTGGAAGACTTCCAACATGTTGGCAAAAATAATATTAAAGAAGTAATGTAAGAGATGATGTGTATAATGTTTGAATTAATGGTATAATTATACACAAGATGACTAATATAAGGTGTAGGTGTACAAGAGTTGGATGATATTTTTACTCCAAAATTCACCATGTTGGCCGTCCACTACAAGGGCATATTGGTAATTCCATATATTTTTTTTTGTCCCAAATTTGATGATAATAGATGAAATATATCAATCTCCAAAATAATTAGTGATTTCCTTGATCACTTATGAGTCTCATGATCACTTAATCTAAATCAAAAATCTTAAGTCTATAAGTTAAAAGTCTCTAAAATAAATAGTCTCTTAAAATTCTAAGGTGACTAATAAATACAAAAATAGTAATAATGATCAACCAAGTGAACATAATTGCAAAATAGAATTAATAAAGATCATGATCACAAGTAATTAAATAAAATGAAATAAAGTACAAAATATATATATTATTAATAATTACCCGTCAAAATGACGCGGTAAAATAGTCGATCCAATGTATAAACGACAATAAGGATCAATTATAAGCTCGGAAAAATCGGGGCTTCACATGCGTAGCTTCAAACACATTATTATTAGAAATCTATATGCTTTACTCATTAAAGAATAACCAATAAAAATAGATTTCACAGACTTTACTACCAAGTTTTGGCATCTTCAAACTTGCATCACAAACATATGCAACACAACCCCATACCTTCAAATGTTTAATGATAGGCTTATGCCCAACCAACAATTCATACGGAGTTTTCATATGTTTTTCATTCACAATTCTGTTACTTATGTAACAATAACTTAGTAGTGCCTCTCCCCAATAACTCTTTGGTAATTTCGAGTGTATTAGCATAGCACTAACCATTTCCAATAAGGATCGATTTTTCCTTTCGGCTCTCCATTTTGAGGTGGAGTATTTGGTGTTGAAAATTCTCTTACTATACCATTTTGTAAACAAAATGATATAAATTCATTAGATAGATATTCACCACCTCTATCCGATCTCAATCTCTTGATCCTTAAATTTGTTTTATTTTATTTTCAATTTCTTTTTTGAAGATTTTAAACTTATCAAAGGCCTCATCTTTGGTTCTTAACAAATAAACATAAGTATACTTGAAAAGTCATCAATAAATGTGATAAAATAACGTTTTCCATCTCTAGTAATATGCTCTTATTATCTCACATATATCGGTGTGAATAGGTTCAAGTAAACCGATTGTTCGAACTACACTTTTAAAAGACGTTTTTGTCAACTTAGATTGTGCACAACATTCACAAGTTTTCATAGATAAAGTACTTGAACACTTAGGGATAAAATCAGAGTTTATCATACGATCCATAGCATTCATACCAATATGTCCTAATCTCAAATGCCATATATCATTAGAAGCATACTCAATGAGAATTAAAAGAGTCAATGAGAATAGTAGGAACTAGTAATTTTATTGTCAACACTCAATAAGTACATATTGTCTTTAATGTAGCCTTTCCCAACAAAGGACCATTTCTTAGTAATAATCACTTTTTGGGACTCAAAAGCTACTTTAAAGCCATTCTTGTCCAACTTGTGGTGATACAAGATTCTTCCTCATAGAGGGAATATGATACACATTTTTCGAGTTAAAGCTTTGCGAAGAGAGGGGAAGAAGTACAGTTCCTTTGCCCAAAACTTCACTTGTTGAAGAGTTGCCCATGTAGACTGTTTTTGCTTCATTTAACTCCTCGTAAGTTTTGAACAGACTCTGTTTGGTGTAACATGACAAGTTGCTCCCGAATCAACCCACCAATTGAAATCCATGTCATTGACATCACAGATTTCTTGAGAACAAAGAACAAAATCATCCTCTACCAAATTTGTTTCTTACGTTTTCTTTGGTCCCTTGCGATGGCGACATTCGAGCCAAATGGCGGGTTTGCCACAAACATAGCGGGGCCCCTTCTTCTTTTTCTTCTTGGCATTCCCATCATCATTCTTTCTAGAATTTTTCCTCTTCTTGGATTTTCCTTGGTTTCCCTTGGAATTTCCTTGAAGGTTCTTTTCTTCCACTTGATTCACACCATCATTCAACAAAGAAACTGAACCATCCCTCTTAAGACTTTCGAGTCTCAATTTGGATACCTTGCGAAGTTCATCCAACGAAATAGATTTCTTCTTATGTTTCAGTTCTTTTGGTAATCTTTCCATGAAGGTGGAAGTTTACCAATGATAGTTGAAACTTGGAAAGTCTCAGAAATGGGTTCACCAGCATCAACACATTCTTTTGCTATATCATTTAACTCATTCACTTGATCAATTACAGGTTTAGTATCCACCATCTTGTAATCAATATACTTATTAACCAAAAAGACTTATTACCAGCAAGATCCTTATTAACATACCTCGTTTTTATAGCATTCCATATTTCTCAGCAGTTTTGTGGACATGAAAGCGTTGAATAGAGTGTTGTTCAGCGCGTAGAATAGTGAAACGGCAAACAAAGTCATCATCCTTCCACTTTTTAGCCTTCTCCATTTGCCTCTTGCCTTTTGTGTAGATGTTGCATCCGGATCGATCACCTCCATTTGGACATGGTTCGGACACCACATAAAACACCTTTGCAATAGTCGGTAGATACTCTATATTCAAGCACCAACGCTTGTAGTTGGCCGTTCAAATGCTCCAGTTTGTCTCTATCGTGCGAGTTGGGCTTTCACGTAGCAGACTCCATCGCAGAATTTAATACCTTAAAATTGTTGTATAAAAATTTGGGTAATGAAATCAGTAGGTGAGGCACACCTTTAAAGATATTATCTTTAAGGTATTAATTCATCCCTCTCGGTGTAAAAGGTCTCGGGGAATTAACCTCCAGGATACAAAGCCTTAATCTCGAAAATTCTAAGATTACACTTCTTTAATTTTTCAAGCAAGAATCGAGAAGTTGTAAAATAATTAAACTCTGATTAAAGTAAGAAGAAAGAACACACATGAAAGAGGATGATAATTTTCGTAACTCTTCTTGAGATACGGAAGTCTATTTAAAGATTTCAGGCGCCTCAAGAGTTGTCTCTCTTTCGAAAGGTGTGTTCTTTGGAGAAAGACACACCATTCCGTTTAAAACTTTAAACCTGTTTTAAACTCTTGAGGTTGGACCCGCCCGCTCGGACCGATGGGTCACCTTAGGGCTTCGAAAGGCTATTTTCTTTCTTTCTTATATATATATATTATATATTAATATATATATATATATAGGGATGAGATCTCATGTGGCGACCCTCTTACCATGTGGCGGTGTGGATGAGATCACATCCTTACATCCCAAACAATCAATGGTCTAGATTGGTCTTGCAAAAAACCATTTTTTAATTATTTTTAATTGGAAAAGGGCATTTTGATAATCCACTAAAATCGCCTTTGATTTAATACCATAATGAACCACCTAAAATCAAGGGATCCTCTTGATTGCAATCTTACCATAACATAATACTCTTTAATTTGGTAACCAAAAAAAACGTTTCCTGTCATCTTCTCCATTGTTCATCCATCAAGAATTATTCGCAAAAATACCGAGTTTGACGTCAAAAAACACAGAAAAAAGCTACGATCGGAAAAAATATCACAAAGACCTTGGAAAATGGGCGATGAGAGCGACGATGCACAACATGAAGAATATTTGGCGGACAAACATAATGAGCGGGTTTAGCGCTTTTTTCCTGGTATGTGTGTTTTTCGGAAAATCGCGCAATATCCTTATTCATCCTGTTGGTGTTTTTGTTACGAAACATGGAATCATAATTGATGTTTATGTTAAATGTAAAGATATATACTGAGAAGTGTATACATTATACATTAGGTTGGTATACATTTATATTGAGATTGTGTACATGTAAGCTGCATTGTATGATGTGGGGTGGCTAGGGTGATTGTGTACAAGTAGTCCAATATATGTGACTGTAAAGCAATTTTTCGTGTATAGATATGTATATTATTGTGTTAATTTAAAATGTGATATTATGTGTTTGAATGTTTATTTGAAGTGATACATTAAAACGTATAGTTGTATACAGTATTCGACAAACTAGTGTATTTGCAACATATTATGGTGTATATATACGAATACTTTGGTGATTTAGATTGTGAACAACAATGGTGTTCAAATAGTTCAATCATAGTATACCAACATTTCATTTTGGTATGTATTTGCACGAAAATTGGTGACATGATTGTAACACTTTCAGTGGGATGGGGCATATTTTTTGATTTGAGGAAACTGTATTATGATAGTGAACTATTGTGCAATTTGCAATATATTTTTGGTGCATCCGTTTCACTTATTTTGGTGTACATATGCTTTGCGGATAGTAGTGATGAAACAATCCAAAGACACGTCGAAATACGAGCGTCGGTAATATCACCCGGCAACACCAAGTGTTGGATACGAAGTTGAACAGGATAAAATACCGCGTGTGGGCATGCATTTTGGGAGTTTGGACAAAGGTGTTGAGTTTTATAGGGATTATGGTAGACAATGCGGCTTTGACATACGAATAAGCACGTCAAGGAAGTTTAAGAACAAAGAGATCCGTCTCCGATATATTGTTTGTAACAGGGGATTATATTTGAATGTCATTTGCATTATAAGCGAATACCATTTACATTACGAGTTTACATCGTTTTTAGTCCTTCCGACTTTTAATAAAAAATATGCCTGTATCCTAAACATTAATATTTTATAATTGCTATTGAATACACAAAATGCCCCGTAACCTAACCTAAACAACTTTTCAAATGATTACAATGACTTGAATGAGTAAAAATAATTGTAGTAAAAATCCAAAAAATAGAGGAGCTTTGGTGGCATATTGTGGCGCATAAAAATCAATACTTTGGTAGTTTTATAATCAGGAAATTATGGTGTAAAAATTGTTATATTTTAGTATCATAATCTGTTATTACAGTATACATTTGATTGTCATTTTTGTCTTTGATTGTAACATTGGTTGTACATTTGTTACATTGAGTTCCAAAAAAATAAAAAGTAACTATAGTATCGAACACAAAATGCTTAGTATTGTGCATACACATGAATTGTTAAAAACATCTTCAAAATGGAAAAACACCAATCTCTTGCTATGAACGTACATATACCAAAGCGGTAAGGACACATATTTTGTGTCTTGTGAAAATGTAATTTGTTTACACACTAGACGAAAATGTGCCTTGTTTACACACTAGCGAAAATGTGCCTTTGTTTACACAATAGCAATACGCATAACACATGGAACCATGTTTGCTTGAATATCGTTCATAAATAAGTAACACATCTTTGTTGACAAAAATTGCACGGGGTAAAAACGTGTTCTAGTACGATGTAATAAATAAAATGTACTTATAAGCTCCGTCTAACGAAATGAACTCTGAGTCGATAAACCAACTACTTTCCCCTACCAAATTTTTTGCTATACCAAGCACCCTATCCTTCTCTTGGTCAAATCGTGCATCGGGTTGCGTGGCGACAAGGTCCTCGGACGTGCAAATTCAGTGGCGTCGGCTTTGTCAAAACCACAGTCCCATTTCTTCAATGGCCCCCCCATGTAGGTCTCCATGTGGCGCATGGCATATATCCCACAGTCGACTGTGTTTTCCTCCACCCTCCACGTCATGGCGAGTCTTACTGGGCGACATTTTTCAACGTTGCGGCCGATAGTCGCACCACGTGCTTCGAGGTATCAAGCAAACAGTTCCAACTGCAAGATGAACAATGAAAAACAAGAGAATGAAATCACCAAAACAATAAATTTTACCATCCACTAAGAAAACCAAAAGAAAAAAGCAAAAAAGCTTCCATCATGTACATCTGTATGTTAAACTAAGACTAATTGTATACCACACATAACCTATGTGTGCACTAATTCATACCTATGTTTTCATCAAATTAACATGCCAACTTAAAAATGCAAAATTTGAACTAAACATATACCAAGTAATTTCTATTTGTATACACGTTGAAGGAATGCTATCACGGATATTATCCATTATTTAAATACAAAAAAACAATACGGGGAAAAATAAATATGTAAGGTGTTTTACCAATTTCTCCAAGCATCCGTGCGTACTTGTTGCGTAGGTACCACCATCGAAGAGTGTCCAAAATATGACAAGATACTTCTTCCTTATGTTGACGCATATCACGAACAAGTGCCATCCATTTATAATAGGGAAGAAGAACTAGGTAGCATTCAGGAAAATGTATACTCGTTAAAATTTACATAGGAACAACAAACATGACATATATGTTCTAAAAAAAGTTATACCATCTCAATGGCCTGCAGATTCGCCGGAGTTGGGTCCACAACCTCCAGGTCAAACGCTTCCGAAAATAATGCCCACCTCATTTCTTCCGGCATATCTTGTGCATTAGACGCAATAGAGTATAACTGTATGTCGTAAACAAATAATTATATCAATTCCACGCTAAGACACATACAACATCAATTATTAAGAAAATGTTACCACATTCCATAATTCTCTATATACCAAAAATGTAAGAAATTTGCATCAAATCTGTGAAAAATGAATACAATGACTAATCCCCACTAAACTCAATGTCAAATATTCAAGAACACATCTAATATTACTACAACAATATAAGTAACCGGATACCATGTCATAAGTAACTTCATACTCAAAAAAATCAGAATAATTGTTCAATACACACCCCGTAGTTAATTATACGAACCCTAAAAATTCGAACTACGAAAAAAATGTGCACTACAACTATGTCGACGCAAACTAACAAAAAACCCTAAGATAAACATTTTCAATTGATATATAATATGTTATCGATGTTGGGTAAAACTTCCTCAAGACCTGATGCACTACATACCCACAAAAAATCGTAAAAGTATAGGCGTGCAAACCTTGAAGTAGATTAACGAGAAGCTTTTTGGGGGTTTTATGCACAACGAGTCGCCGTTCACGGAGGAGACCTTGGCTCGATTTTTTCGGGAAAAGAATGGTGTTCGCCGCCGTTTGTGAGGAGTAATTTTGGAGGAGATGCGATTTTGAAGTCGTGTGATAGTGGTTTGTGGGGGGACGAAAATTTTCAGAATTTGGGAAGAAGCGGGAGATTTTTGGGTGATTGAATCCCATAAAGATAGGGAATTTGTGGGGGTTACCAAATTAGGCGTTAATTAGTATTTATGATTTGCCTATTCTACCCTTAAATGGGCTGATTACAATTTAAAAAAATGAAAAAATAAGAACCATTGGATTAAACATTTTAATGGCCTAGATCGAGTCCCACACCTTGCCACATATTAGGGGCTTTGCCACATATGATCTATACCTATATATATATATATATATATATATATATATACAAAATTTAAGCCACTTGGTACTTCCTCCATAATAAGGAGGAGGCTCCAAAGCTTGGTAGGACTTACCAAACTTACACTCTTTTATACACCAAGTTGAGCTCCAAACTCCAATACACAATCAATGTGGGACAAAGCAATAAGCGAGAATGCCTTCCTAAAAAATGATGCAATCAATGTGGGACTCAATAAACACAACACAAAAACCAATGTGGGACATCATTTATTATATATGTAAATATATACAAACACGACCCTACGCATCCAACCGGTTGAAACGAAACCTCATCAAAAACCACTACAAGAGGAATAACCAATAGTATTGGAAGAGTTAATATCAAAGTTGTTAGTAATCATATGTATGACAATGATATATTTTTAAGATCTTAATTTTTATAAAATTAATAATTATTTAATTTCTTTTTTTTGGAAATTAGCGACAATTCGATGACAACATAATATAGTCACTATATTATGTTGACGTCACGATTTTGTTGTCATTGAATTGTCATTATTGTTCCTCTTGTCAATTTATATCTTGGTACAACAATTATGAAAAAAAAACAATTTATATTTTCATCGTAATATTATTAATTGTAAATATCATTACAACGACAAAAATAAGAAACTTTATCACTATTTACAATATAAAGACTCTCAAATCCAAACTAGAGGTCAAAGTTCGATTCAATTCGATCATCCCCTCCCATGATATGTTCTAAAAAAAAATAGAGGTAATTTTAATTTGTCCCCTAATTATCGTCTTTTTCTACTTTGCTAAACTTTGGATTGTTCTACTTTACCCTCGAACTTTGTAAATTATTGCATTTAGCCTATAATTTCCAATTTTACTCCTCGATATTAGTGGATTGACTTTAGCTATCACATCTCGAGCAATTATTTGGATAAATTTTATCTCAAAATCTCCATCTTTAGTCAATATACAAATAGTATTAAATAATAGTAAATTCCATCAATAAATCTGAAATTTTGTGATATTATTTTCGAGGATATCACAAAATAAAATATCCACAAAGGTTAATTAGGGGTAAATTTGAAAATTATAGGCTAAGTGCAACAATTTGCAAAGTTCGGGAGTACAGTAGAATAATCCAAAATTAAATGGGCAACTTTAAATAACTCGTATAGTTTGGGGGCAAATTAAAATTACCGATTTTGGCACTATTACTCTCTCTCTCTCTCTCTATATATATATATATATAGGTATTGGATCACATGTGGCAAGCCCCTTAATATGTGGCGGTGTGGACAGATCTAGACCACTAACATGTTTAATCAAAGGCTGATTTTTCCATTTTGTTTTTAATAAAATCAAAACCAGCCCATTTAAGGGCAAATTAGGCAAATTACAATTTGTGTGTAACGTTTAAAATGGTAGCTGCAAACATTGTTCCTATTTTTAGGGATTCAATCACCAAATAATTCTCCGCTTTTTGCCCATTTTTTTCTCACAATATTCTCAAAGATTTTGTCCACCCCCACAAACCCCACTATCACACGTTTCACTTTGTTCATCTCTCTCAAAATTACTTCTCCCAAACCATGAGCCACAATATTTCTTCTCTGGAAAAATCGACCCACAAACCGTCGGCCACAACACAACTTCTCTCTGAAAAAAGCGACCCGGAGGAGTCATCGATGCACTGGCGCAATTTTTTGGGCATAAACCCTCAAAAAGTTTCGCAAATCTTCACGAGGTATGCCCGATTCCATCATTTCGATTTATTTTGGGGGTGGACCAAGATAACAAGTGCAAGGTCTTTTTTTTCCCTACATCGACTACATGTTTTATACCAATTGAAGAGGTTTAGTTATGGGGTTTCTTTAGTTTTTGTGTGACCTATTTCTATTTCATATATATTTTTTTAATTTTCTAGGGTTCTTGCAATCGATTTTTCTACACACGTCCTTTTTGCATTTTGGGTATGTGAAATTACAGCAATGAATGTATTTGACTGCAATACATATAGTATAAGTTTACGACAAAATGATATACACATAGATAACGAATTGTATAATCCATCCGTTAATTTGTGCTTTTTCATTCATATTTTTGGTGTAATCTTACGCAAGCATGACATTTTTCTTTGTGCTTTTGGTATATACATAACCAATTTGATGTGCATATTTTTGCATAATGTATGAAGTGTGTGTTTTTTCATTCATATTTTGGTGTCTCGTTTGTTAATTTTGGTGTATATATACATTGGGTATTGTGGTTTTGCACTAGTATGGTGGCGTGTATAGGGCATTGTGGTTTGAGGTACTATTGTGCATATTTTTGCACAATGTACGAAATTTGTTTTTTTCATTCATATTTTGGTGTTTTTGTTTGTTAATTTTGGTGTATATATACATAGGTATTGTGGTTTTTGCACTAGTATGGTGAACTGTGCATAGGGGTAATGTGGTTCAGGTACTATTGTGCATCTTTTTGCACAATGTATGAAGTTTGTTTTTTTCATTCATATTTTGGTATTTTGTTTGTTAATTTTGGTCTATATATACATAGGTTATTGTGGTTTTTGCGCTAGTATGGTGAACTGTGCATGGGGGTATTGTGGTTCAGGAATACAATATGCCATTTCAGAAAGCATGGCTTATTATGTGCTTGGTTGGTAATCTTGTGTTTATGGCATAACTATGAATATGGGGTAGGTTCACTGTGTGTTAGTACTACATGCATATCCATTTACTAAGTTTGGTAGTATTATCTTGTATTTTTCATTAAATAAGAGGAAATAATATTTCAAAAAGGCCCAGTGATCAAGTTTTGTGCCTCGGGACTCTTTAATTTCATGGATTCGCTCTCACAATTCTATACGGAATAACATTTTCCTTCATGAAAATAACTTGAAAGTTCAAAACAACTTAATATTGGTCCAATAGATAATATTTTTTGAATTTAATTTGAAACAACAACCAATTAAACTCACCAAACAGTGAGTTATGGTTTGAAATCGAGAGATGCATATTTTTGTAGAATGCATGAAGTTTGTGGTCTTTCATTCATACTTTGGTGTTTTGTTTATTAATTTTGGTGTATATATACATAGGTTATTGTGTTTTTGCACTAGTACGGTGAGCGGTGCATAGGGTATTGTGGTTTTTTTTTTTTAACGGTGTTTTTGCACAATGTATGAATTTTGTGTTTTTGTGCCCTGCCATTTTCTCCATTTTCGTATTATGTACGTAATGTGATGTTATTTGTCTTTTCTAAATTCAGGTTAAATGGCAAGAGGTAATAGGAAGAGACCTGCTTCCCCAGTCCCAAGCGAGGTCCGAGTGGCGTTAACCCCAGGAGAAAGAGCGCTAAATCGTGATCAAAGCTTCGTTGCCCAAACTCAGGACCAGATCCGTCCCCAATGTTTTATCCGGCGCATTGGTTCGGCTCAATAATCACCAGACAAGAGCTGTTGTTGAAATGGGATTCGGGAGCTTGCTGGGGATAAACATTGAAGAACTCGGGGAGATTTATCTATTGGTTGGTGGATAACTTCAACTCTCTCGGATGTGAGTTGATTCTATTAGATGGGAGGTCAATTCGTGTTGGTGAAAAGGATGTCGAGCATGTTTTGGGGTTCCTAGAGGTGGAATTAGAGTCTAGAAAAAAACAAAATCGAAACAAGCCAAGCATATGTTGAATGGCGAGTCCCGATTTGAGCCTAATCCGGATGATTCATATTCAATTACGACGGCCGAGGTGTCCGAAAAGATGTTGGAGGGCGTGGAAGGTGGTATATGGTTCAGGAGGAACTTTATTGCGTTGGTGGATGCGCAAATTATCGGGAATATGCGGGCGGATCGTAAACGCGATTGTTATGAAAAGCCTGGAGAATGTCGGCGACATTCCGAAAATGAACTTGTGCTCGCACACCTTGATGACATTGCTAGAGAGCAAAAGAGATGGACGTCAACAAAGAAGAAGAGTTTTAACGGCCCCCTCATTTTTGATTGTAAGTACATATCAATTATGTTCGGCTTAATCAAAATCAACAAATAATTAACCTTTTTTTTTGTATCACGGGGTTTATACATGGACCGAGTTGTATTGGCCATTCGTGCCTTCCCAAGGGTGGTCCGTGTGTGCGTTAAACTTACCATTTGAAAATATCCGAGATAGGAATAACGACGAAATGAAGCGCGGCGGATATGGGGGTTTGGATTGATTGCCCAATTGATGAGGCGTGCATTGGTTCGCGCAATACAGACACGCCACCGTCAATTAATCCTGTTGTTATGCAGCCACATGGGGAGCAAAACATTCTCCCGGTGCGGCCCCCGACATTCGATTCTTTGGTGGTGTGCAGTGCCAATTCCTTTTTCAGATTTTAGTTTTTTTCATTTTATACATGGAGAGGTAGGTTTATGGGACATGTTATCATGAGTTTTTAATATTTAGAAATCTTGTATGGTCTTGTTTGGCATAATATGACAACAAAGGTGCATAATATTAGTTATTAAATGGTATATTGATTAACTAATTAATTTTTGGGTTTTAGTTTCATAACATCATCATGTCCGATTTTTGTTTTTGCAAATGGTATAAAATTAGTGACATATAGGTGTTGAGATAGTTACATTTTGGCATCATATTAGTCTCCAATATCTTTGTTTGTAATAGGGAAGGCCACAAACAAACATAGTATGTGGTAGTTATGCGGGACATGTTATTATGTAAGTTTTTAATATTGAGTGTAATGTATCATTTTGTTTGGTATAACATGACAACAAAGGTGCATAATATTAGTTGTTAAATGGTATGTTGATTAACTAATTAATTTTTGTTCTAGTCCATAAAAGCTGTCATGATTTTTGGTTTGAAAAAATGGTATAAAAGTAGTGAAAGATAAATGTTTAGATAGATACAATTTGGCATCATATTAATCCCAAATACATACCGTGCACAATTTTCTTGTCTTAATTATTTTGATAGTTATTTTTAAGCTCAAAGATTCATTGAAATGAGTATGAAACAATTGACAAATACTTATGCTTTTTTGGTGCGGGGTATTGTTGGGAGTGTTAAGCCAAGTCAGCGGTTTAATCGTTGAAGTTATGGATATCCTTGTCTTGCTTAACAATGCACCAAGGGATTGGGCTTGAACCCGATTTTGGGAAAATCAAGAAGCGGCTAGGAAGTTCATATGTTTTCTCGGGGACAAGCGGGAAGACACCGTAATCGGGGACACTATTGTTAGCGAATCGCAAGGATGAACGCGTGCAGGTAACCCGAGAAAACATAGCCGCTCTTGAGAAGGTTGAAGAGGCTACACGTCGCCGAGAGGAGTTCAGAAAGTATCCGAGGATATGCGAATTTGAGTATTAGGTTGACGCAGGATCCCAATGTTGCGGGTGGACCAGGCGTTCTTGAGACATCACACCAATACTCAAAGGAACACCTGGTTGGGGGGGAAGCGATAGGAAGAGGGTGTAAGAATACTCATTTTTAGTTTGTAATATTTACGATCTTGTATCATTTTGTTTGGTATAACATGACAACAAAGGTGCATAATATTAGCTATTAAATGGTATATTGATTAACTTATTAATTTTTTGTTTTAGTTCATAAAAGTTTGTCATGATTTTCTTGTTTGCAAAATGGTATAACAATAGTGAAAGATAAATGTTGGATAGTTACAATTTGGCATATTTTGTATTGGTTACATGTGTGTGGTAGATTTGACACTCTTTTTTTATTTTCACGGGTTTTGTCGGGGGCATGTTGGCGTGGGGCAAGGTGTTGAAGAAGGCGGGAGGATGTGATTGGGGTTGGCACGGTGGCGATGTCGTGGGGCGAGGAGCCGGTGGAAGGATATGCGGCCAAGCGGACCGCTGACTACTCAAACGCGTAAGAGCACTAGGAAGCGGCGTAAAACAGTCAAGTTGTCTTCTCCATTCCGTTTGAGGCAGGTCGACTTCGCCCGGAAGATGAATAAGATCCACAATCTTTGTGTCGAAGTGGGTTTTTGACAACGTTGGCGCTACAAGGTTAAGCATTTCTTTAATATGTGGTTTTCAACAAGATTTCTCTATAATCTTTTGTTATTATTAATTGTGTTTATTTTTTTCGTTCAATGTACACAGGCCGATGTTTTATTTAGGATGGGAGACAATGTCTTGACGAGAGAAGATTTGGAGACCCGAGGCTGGGGAGTACATTTAGGAAACGTCATTGGCGTGTGGGCCAAAATGTTGAACGAAATGGAGGAATCAAGGGATGCCAATTCCCCCCAGAAGTTTTTCGGCGAATTTGGTGACGGTATGACCCATCTTTTTAATTGTGGTGTTGAACACCATGACGCCTATTTATTTACATTACCACGCATAATTAAGCTAGGGGTGTTTTGGATAATGATTCTAGATGTGTTCTTGAATATTTGTCATTGAGTTTAGTGGGGACTAGTCATTGCCATTCAATTTTTATTAATGTGAAGCTAATTTATTACATTTTGGCATACTGAGAAAATTATGGAATGCCGTAATATTTTTAAGCATTGATGTCGTACGTGTCTTTGTGTGGAATTTGTTAAAAATATTTTTTAATGACATACAATTATACTCTATTGCGTCTCTTGCACAAGAATTGCGGAAGAAAGGAGGTGTGCGTTATTTTCGGAAGCTTTTGACCTGGAGATTGTGGACCCAACTCGGTGAATCTGCAGCCATTGAGATGGTATAACCTTTGTAGAATATATATGTCGTGTTTGTTGTTCCTATCTAAATTTTAACGAGTATACATTTTCTGCTACCTAGTTCTTCTTCCCAATTATAAACGGATGGCACTTGATCGTGATTTGCGTCAACATAAAGAAGAAATCTTGTCACATTTTGGACAACTCTTGGATGGTGGTACCGGTTGCAACAAGTACGCAAGGATTAGGAGAAATTGGTAAGAGGGTTTAAATTTTTAATTTTCTGTATATTTTTGTTCTTACACGTGGATAATATATGGTGATAGAATACTATTAACTTTGTATACGAGATAGAAATTACTTGATATATGGTTAGTTTAATTTTTACATTTTTAAATTGGCATGTTATTTTGATGAAAACATAGATATGAATTGGTGTACACATACGTTTTGTGTGGTATACAATTAGTAGTAGTATAACATACATACAGACATGATTGAAACCTTTTTGCTATTTATTTTGGTTGTCTTAGTTGATGGTAAGATTTATTGATTTGGTGATTTAATTTTTTTTTTTCCATTTTTCATCTTGTAGTTGGAGCTGTTTTCTAGATACCTCCAAGCACATGGGTGCCACCGATCATTGTCAATGTTGAAAAATGTCGCCCAATAAGACTCGCCATGCCGTGGAGGGTGGCGGAAAAACGATCGATTGTGGATCTATGCCATGCGTCACATGGAGACCTACATGGGGGGACCATTGAAGAAATGGAACGTGGATTTGACAAGGCCGACGCCTCGGAGTTTGCACGTTTGAGGACGCTCAGATCGCCCACGAAATCTCGATGCATGACTTGAACCAAGAGAAGAACAAGGTGCTTGGTTTGGCCAAAAAAGTTTGTTAGGGAAAGTAGTTGGTTTATCGATTGAGGACTTCATTTAGCAGAGCTTCTAAGTACACATTATTTATTACTTGAGTAGAACCTTGTTTTTCACCCGTGCATTTCTATCAACATTATGTGTTACTTATTTATGAACAATATTCAAGCAAACATGTTTCGTGTGTTATACGTATTGTTAGTGTGTAAAAAGTGCACATTTCGTCAATATGCAAAATATGTTCCTTCTTGCTTTGATATATGCACGTTCATATGCAAAATCTTTGGTTTTTTCCGGTTTTTGAAGATGTTTTTAACGAATCACGTGTATGCACAATACCTAAGCGGTTTGTGTTCGAAGTACTAGTATTGCTTTTTATTTTTTGGAACTTCATGTAAGAAATGTATTCTTGAATGTTACACTAATCACGAAACGACAGGCAAATGTATACCAAAAATAATAGATGAAGATACAAAAATATAATTATTTAAAAATCATTATATATCGAGTATCAACCACCAATGTATTGATATATATACACCATAATAATCCCCAAATTCACTATATTTTTTCGATTTTGTGTTGAAGTACTAGAATTATTTTTACTCATTCTAAGTCATCCTAAGCGTTTGTGTTCGGGTTACACGTAATTTTTTTAAGTAATAGTCGAATGACTAAACAATGATGTAAGATTACAATACAAATGGCATTCGGTTATAATGCAAATGACATTCAATTATAATATAAATGATGTTTAATTTAACAAAAATCAACATTCGGACACAAAGCGTTGTGATCGGGCAAAATTTGGAAATGGCGAGAAAGTGTAGTCGAATGACTAAAAACGATGTAAGATTACAATACAAATGGCATTCGATTATAATGCAAATGACATTCGATTATAATATAAATGATGTTTAATTTAACAAAAACCAACATTGGACAACAAAGCGTTGTTCTTGGGCGAAATTTGGAAATGACCGAGAAAGTGTATTTGAATTATGTAGGTTGATCGGGACATGTTCGGCTATTGTGAGATGCAATTTTTCCACATGTGCCACACTTCCTCTTGATTTCATGCTTGCACGGATTGCCTTCTCCTTTGGCTTTGTAGCCTGCTTTTAATCCGCCACCGCTACCTTTTGTTACGAGCTTGTTGCGGTGGCAATATCGAGATCTCCAATTGAGAAGTAGAGCCGCAATAATTCTCAAATAGTTCTTCAACGCCCCGTCAAGACGTCCGTCTTTTTTGTGGCCTAACTTGTTCTTATGTTCGGACAATAGCGTGCTAAGTCAGCCAATATTTCCACTTTACCGTTTTGCAGTCGTATGCGATTGTGGAAGGTGGACCACAATTCATTTAGGGTTGTGGTTGCTTCTTGGCGCCCGTTGAATTAAATGCTGATTGGCGCTTGTTGTTGACGGATGTGTGGATGATACCACGAAAATACCATGCATTTCAAATATTTTGCAATCGCACATTGCAATCATCTCTTCCTTGCAAGAATGTACTTTGACACAAAATACCATGCATTTCAAATATTTTGCAAGCGCACATTGCAACTGTCTCTTCCTTGCGAGTAATGTACTTTGAATTCATCATCAAATTCGCCCTTTATTGAGTAGGAACATGTACTACCATCGACCGGGCCACCATGTGCCTTTGAACATTTGTAACACGCATTTGCAATCTCCAGGCTTATTTTCTTAAAAACAGCGGCGTGTACAACGTTGAAGCATGTTTCTCAATCCCCAATGGTGTTTGGCAATGAGGAACAAGAGTGTCACTGTCGTTATTTAGTTTGTGTACGGCGTGTCATTGCGACTCCATTGCGCTATCAAAGTGCGGGGAAGAACTCGACCAAATTTACTTATGGATTCATATAACCGCCAAACCAACTGTTTGTGCTCTCGGACCGTGATGTAGTACGCATCAAACCTCCCATGGGAACATACCGAAAATAGCGGGGATCCAGCTCTCTCGGATTTCAAACATTTTAGTAAACCACGAATGATTTTCTAGTTCAAAATCTTTCATAATAGAATGCCATAAATTTTCAAACTCATCGGTTCATGTTTTTCATCCCAAACCGCTGCGTTAAGACGGCGCAAGAAATCCTCATTCTTGAACAATGCGTGCCCCACTTTTGTGCTAACTTTTTCCATTATGTGCCACATGCATAAGCGGTGTCTTGCGGTCTTAAAAACTACCTGAAACGCGTTCTTCATCGCCGGATCCTGATCGGTCACAATGTAGTACGGTTCCTTGCCCATGGCATCCAAAAATTGTCGAATAACCACACATATGATTCCTCATCCTCCTTCAATAGCAATCCACAACCAAATGTTACACACCGTTGATGGTTGTCAATGCCCGTGAATGGCGCAAACACCATTTTGTACCTGTGCCAGAATGTTTTTGTAGATACATCATTATTGCATTAAATGTACACCATGTAATGCATCAATAACTACCAAAAGTATTTTATGTGTATACTACAATCATTAAATGCAGAGTACATTCTTTCAAACAGGTTTAAGCAGAAAGTTAATTAAAAAATTCACAATTACTACTCTATTTGAACACATACATATTTATATATTTATACCACAATAGTACTATTTCTTTCCCTTATTATAAGAATACATTCGTCCATACATGCCAAATGCATACCAAAAAAGCTAACCTGTTTGTGTTGTAAGTAGCATCGAATGATACAACGTCCCCGAACATTGTGTAATTTCTCACTGAAATAGGGTCCGCCCAGAAAAGTCTTGTTAATTGGTCTTGTTCGTCAACGGCATAACTGAAGGCCATTCCTGGACATGTCTCCTTTTTTTTCAAGTACCGGTCTATTATTAATCTAAATGCGTCGCACTCGTATGTATGCCTTTAAATCTCTTGAAATTCTTGAAATTGATTGGCAACGCCCGCTTGAGAAAAACCACCAACCATTTCTCTCGTACGGTGGTGTGTCTTTGAACCGCCGATGTTGGCCTTCGAACAATTGAAGATGAATTGTTTGTGCCCAAAATTCAAATTCGATTCACCTTAAGAAAATGTCGCAAGATTCGAATTGAATGAAATGTGTGGCGCTCTTGAAATTTTTATAGCATATGCACCGTTCGTCGTGTATTCTAGTATGCAGTGGGCGTTGCATCCACAGCGGTTCGACACTCTTGTTCGTCGTTTGGTGTGTGAATTGCTTGCTTCGACACCTACCACAGACGATGTTTGTTTGTGACCTTCCCTGTTACAAACAATATATTGGAGACGGATCTCTTTGTTCCTAAATTTCCTTAACGTGCTTATTCATATGTGAAAGCCACATTGTTTACCATACTCCCTATAAAACTCCACACCCTTGTCCAAACTCCCAAAATGCATGCCCACCCGCGGTATTTTATCCTGTTCAACCAGGTATCCAATATTTGGTGTTTTAGGGTGATATTACCGGATGCTGCTCGTATTTCGACGCGTCTTTGGATTGTTTCATCACTACTATCTGTACACACATGTACACAAAAAATAAGTGAAAGTGTTACAATCATGTCACCAATTTTCGGGCAAATATATACCAAAATGAAACGTTGGTATACTATTATTGAACTATTTGAACACCATTGTTGTTCACAATCTAAATCACCAAAGTATTCACATATATACACCATAATATGTTGCAAATACACAAGTTTATCGAATATTGTATACAACTATACGTTTTAATGTATCGCTTCAAATAAACATTCTAACACATAATATCACATTTCAAATTAACACAATAATATACATATCTATACACAAAAAATTGCTTTACGAGTCACATATATTGCACTACTTGTATACAACGATTTCACATAAAACATTCATAATTACCCTGACCCCACCCACAACATATAATTCATGCTTACATGTACACAATACTAAATATAAGTGTATACCAACCTAATGTATAATGTATACGCTTCAGTATATATCTTTACATTGACATAAACATCAATTATGATTCCACGTTTCATAACAAAAACACCAACAGGATGAATAAGGATATTGCGCGATTTTCCGAAAAAAACACACATACTGGTGAAAAAGCGCCGAAACACGTTCTCATTATGTTTGTCCGCCAAATATTCTTCATGTTGTCCATCGATCTCATCGCCCATTTTTCAAGGTTTTTGTGATCTTTTTTTCCCGATGTAGCTTTTTTTTCTGTGTTTTTTGACGTCAAACTCGTTATTTTTTTCAAGAATTTCGGATGGATGAACAGTGGAGAAGATGACGGGGAAACGTTTCTTTTTAGTTGCCAAATTAAAGAGTATTCTGTTATGGTAAGATTGCAATCAAAAGGATCCCTTGATTTTAGGTGGTTCATTATGGTATTAAATCGGGCGTTTTTAGTGGATTCTTTGAAATGCCCTTTTCGAATTAAAAATAATTAAAAAATGGTATTTTGCAAGACCAATCTAGACCATGATTGTTTCGGATGTAGGGATGTGATCTGGTCCACACGCCACATGGTAAGAGGCCGCCACATGAGATCTCATCCCTATATATATATATATATATATATATATATATATATATATATAATATCTACCCCTAGCTAGTTTGCACTTGGATCATTTAATTCATACACACCATTTTACTTACTATTTGAATACCATCAATTCACACCGAATGTATATTAAAATATTATTTTATATATTCAAGTATATATTGATAATATTAAAATAAAAAATAAAAAATAATGTAAAATAGAGGGTCCGTTTTAACATGTATGACGCCTTTGTTCACCAAAGTTTGAAGTTACTTAATGATTTTTTTCACTATATATAAAGAAAAAACCTTATATATTACACCTGAAGAAAATAACAAAGCAAATAAAAGGATTGATTGAGATTGAAATATTGCTTCTTCAACTAAGGTTCCTTGTCCGGTGGAGCCCCAACAATTTAAAAGCAAAGAGGGTTTAGTTTAAAGGGGGTGTGATATCACACAAGAAATAAAAAATAATATATATATATATATAATATAATTATTTTAATAATGTAATAAAATAATGAATTGTTTTAGTGTCTGCTGAACAACTGATTTGCTTGCTGTGATGGGTTTCTAACCAATTCATCTCAACTGCGACTTTCATATATGCCACGTGCACTTGCGTACTTCTATAACTCTTCATGTTTCAGTAGTTTTCCATGCAAATTAAAAACTGTGGGCGTATTTATATCTATTGTTATTATAAGTTAATTCAAACTTCGTGGGCATTAATGTTTTTGTAAGAGTATCTACACGCACACAACACGATTTTAATAAAGATGCATATGAGGGACGTAGCCACCCGTATTAGTATCCCTAGCCCAAATTCTTTTCCTTCTACCTCAACTTTTTTTTCCCTTAAAAATATATATATATATATATATATATAATTTTTTCCTAAAAACGGAACAAGTAAAATTTGGGATACGCCCGATCCCCCTTGGCTACACCCCCGATGGATATGTTATAGTAGGGATAAAATCGGGTAGTTCACAAGACACCGAACTACCCTATATATCCCAAACATATTTCTTATCATAGTCCAAATAGGACTTTATCGATTTTCGAAAGACGAAGAAAATTTGTAGCCTTGCCAAGATCGGGGAGCATGCCTTGGCTATGCTATTGGATAAAATCAAAATGGAGATCGATACTAATTGCATGCCTTGGCTACGCTTATTGGATAAAATCAAAATTGACTACCGAAACTAATTATCAACTTGATGATGGTTAAATTAGTATATTACTTTTTAAATATTAAACTATCAATATAACTCGTTTTATTTAATTATTCGTCCATAGAAAATAATATTGGCCACCTCAATGGAAAAAGACATGAGACTCAACTCATAACATCAGGCCGTAAAGGCTCAATTCGTTATATTAGGCCGCTTGAGGCCAACTCATTATACCAGGCCCAAACGACCTACAATCTCATGTATAAATAGCCCCATCACTAATTATTTTTCATTAAACAAATTTAATCGCTTAATTTCGATCGCTCCGGATTTTTCTTCTATATATAATGTGTTGATTTAAGCATAAGGGTGGGCTTCCCGAGACAACCCCATAACCCTTCTAACCATATTTGTGTGTTGCATGTCGGTTCCTACTACGTGGATTTAATATTAGACCAGGAGACAAATACCTTAGCTCGGAGTACCTTGACTTAGAATGAGCTGCATAATTTTTAGCAAAGCAGATATTTTGCCACCGTCTATGGAAATCGGCTAAGATCTTGAGATGCAAACTAGGTCCCAAGCGATGGGAGCCAATTCGGTGACACATCGAGATATAACGATGCAAGGCTAGAGGATAAACCTTCTCAAAGACTTGAGCAAGGCTCCTCCCCATCGGGAGAGCTTCTCCAAGAGAGGAGAGAAACATGAAAAGGGATGTTGTGCAAGCGCTATTAGAAGAAGCTACCGGGAATGCCTTAAGAGGCAGGCGGCGGCAGCCGGTGTGGTACCTCGCAAGCTCCACTAGCAACAAAGAACCCCAACATAGCCGGAGAAGAAGGTGGAAATGAAAGCTCAGGAGGCGTGTGACAACCCATGAGAACAAGAAGTCTGCTGGAGGAAGAAAAGATGCAAGAGCGAGGACACGAACATTGCCAAGTACACATTCAACCCACTGCGGAATCGGGGGCCCTTCAACCCTTCTCGTCTAGGTGAGCCATTCTCTAAGAATGTAAAGACGTCCAACTTCCCAGTATGAAGGAACATAGGACCCTCGATTCTATGTCAAAGCGGACAATCACTTGGACCTCCCTACAAGAGGTGATTTCACTTTGTCAGGGCATGTGCAAAGTAGCTCCACAAAGTAGATATCCCAGGCCATCCGACGTATGAACCATGAAGGTTCCAAAGGGAAACTAAGTAACGCTATCCAAGTAGATATCCCCAGGCCTTTCCACGCGCTCGATTGGCCCACCTCAACCAACGCTGATCTCGAGACTCTTATAGGCTCGACCACGCTTGACCGGGGCTTTTCCCCACTCGACCGCACTCGTCAAGCAACTTCGACCCTTGCCACGGTCACTTCCTCCACACACTCAATTGGGCGTCTCTGTTCCCTAAACCTATGCTTGATCGGGAGTCCCCGCACCATTGACACTCTCAATTGGGCACCCCATGTGCCCTCAACCCATGCACGGACGAGGGAAGAGACTCTCATATTGCCATCACTGGACCTCGTCAAGGTAGAGATACATGAAGTACACTTCAAGCTTACCAAAAGAAATTAAATGAAGCGACACATACAATACTCCCGGACAATTGGCTAAGAACTTTAAGAAGAATTTATCTACCAACATCTAATCTAGGAAGACCAAGTTGGAACTAACTCAAGACCATTGTGCCTACTTTTCCCCCAAGTGGAGTTCTCACCAAAGACATGAATGGAAAAGCATCAAGCGACATCCACCTAACCATAGAGCCTTACATATCAACAAAAGAGAAAACTAAGTCCCAAGAAAATACCACTAAGCAAGCTCACTAGCAGGAGAACCCGCGAATCTCCCCATCCTCTCATTTCAACATGTTACACGCCCTAAGAGACTTCATCCGTAAGATCTAGCTCTAAGATTACCAAGTTACACGACAGACAATCTCATCCATAAGAGGTAGCTTCAAGCTATCCCCCACACGCCATAATCGATACACCCAAACATAGCGCCCGTGGTGATCTCATCCGTAAGAGGTAGTTTTAAGCTATCCGGACACGCCATAGGCAATACACTCCAGACGTAGCACCTCAAGTGATCTCATCCGTAAGAGATAGTTAAAAGTTATCGAGACACGCCATAGGCGATACACCCTAGACATAGCGCCCCAGGTGATCTCATTCGTAAGAGATAGATTTAAGCTATCCTGCACACGCCATAGGCATTATACACTCTACGTGGTGCCCCAGGTGATATGATACATAAAAGGTGACTTTAAGCTATCCCGGACACACCACGGGTGATACACCCAAGCGCAAAGACCCCGGATGATCTCACCTATAAAGGAAGCTTTAAGTTATCCTAGACCCGCCATAGGCGATACACCGACATAGCACCTAGGTGATTTCATCCTGTAAGAGGTAGCTTTAAGCTATCAAGGATACACCATAGACGATACACCCTAGGTGTACCGCACTGATGAATTCATCCATAAGAGGTAGCCTCGGGTTATCTAGAACATTGTATGAGGCAACTTTGGTTGTCGCGGGCCCTTCAAAAGTTCATCCATAAGAGGTAGTCCTCGGCTATCTAGGTTCATGTAAGTGACAACTTTGGACTTGATAAGAGATTAATATGCATGCATTTTAGGGTATATTTCGGTTTATAATTGACGATATTGCATGTATATCGAGTGTGTTTAGGTTAGTTTTCCTTGTTGGGCGTGATCGCATTTTTTATCGGATATGTTTGTAGAAAACAAAGCTAAATTAAACGTAAAGAGATAGCACGACGCCCAAAAAAAGTATGTCAAGATCTAATGGACGAACAAAGACATGCATGAAGCAAGGAAAATTAAAGCACACGACGCATGGGCATTGTTAGAAAGATGATTTTATTTTGATTTTGATGATTTCATATGAATGAGTTTTATACTAAAATAATATTTTCAAAAGTTGTCCAAATACTTCAAAACATTTCAATTGATTTTTTACTAAATTTTTTGAAGCACTTCTTGAACTTTATTTTTGATAAAATTGGACAACCTCTCAGTAAATAGGTTGATCGGTCACCCTATAGGAGACCCGTGCACTGAATGTGTTAAAATTTAAAAGAGAACATAGAAGAAAATAGAAGGAGGGAGACCGGTCGCCCTATAGAGCGAATGGTGCCTGGGTGTTGAGCTTTTGGTTTAAAAGTCTCTATGTTTCTTGAGCGAACGATCATTATCTACAACAACCGATCGCTATAGACAATGTAATGCGACGATCGTCTGAGATAGTGATCGGTCACCCTTGATGCCATACCATGTCAACTCTTGATCTAACGGTTTAAATTTTGAAATTTTCACGTAATGACCGATCGCTATAAGGTTTTTGATAGCAAATTCTATCGATTCGCAAGCAAGCACTTACCAACAAGATTCACTTTATCATTTCTTAACTATTTTTGGAAATCTTTTGATCATTCTTTTGCAGACAGTTTTGAAATTCGAGGAGCCTACATTGGAAATCAAATCTTGAAGCTCCTCTATAAATAGTTGAAGAACTTGAAGGATCAACATACAACACATCATTCTACAATCACAAAAAGAAAAATCCTGCAAATTTCTTTAGCTTTTATTTTCATACTCTTGTTGTAATAGCCTTTAAGCACTACACTTCCACATCTTGCTTATTAGGCTTTCCATCTTGATTACTGATTTGCACTTTTGAGTTGTAATATTTTGTTCAAAGTGTAATCTTGATTGTACTTGTAAAATCATCTAAAACAAGACATACTTATTGAGTGTTCTTTTGGCAAAAATAAACTTGGTTGATTCATTAGGTGTTGAAGAGTTTGGTGCTCTTCTAGATTGTTGTTATAAGAAGAGTTTTGTGCTCTTTAAGAGGAAGTTGTAATTGTTTGGTATCAATTAATAAACTTTCGGGATAATTACGAAAACACCATAAGGTTTGGGCTACTTACAAAAAAACCAGATTTCTTTGAAAATAACAAAAAGCTCCTAGAGGTTTGATTTCGTCTTAAATTTTTCAGTGAGTTTCAAAAATATTTCAAACCCCTAACATTTACAAGAATATTACGATTACCCCTAAATTTAAGACAAAAAAGAAACCTAAAGAGGTTTTTGGTTATTTTGAAACATGTTTGGGTTTTTGTTTTGTAATTAACCCAAACCTCGAGGTGTTTTGGAAATTATCCCTAAATAGTTTCCTTTGAAATCCACTCGGACATAGGGTGGTAGTGGATTAAGCACTAGGTGAGTTGAACCACTTTAAATCATTGTGTTCATCCTTATTCTATCGTTCTCATTCTTGAAGAGTTTTTCACATATTCGAAAAAAGAGGGCAAAAATCGAGAAAATCAAGAAAATCTATTCACCCCCTCTATATTTCGTAGCCACTTGGACTAACAACGGTATCGAGTTAAACTCTTTGGCAACCTCGTTCTTCATTGCGAGCAAAGAGGAAGGATCCATAGTTGTTAGGAAATTTGTTGTTAGGATTTTGATGATACCATGTAAATCTTAGAATAGGAAGTTGGCACCCCATTTTCCTTGTATTCCTACATTGTAATAGATAGACTGCATGAGTTGAGTGAAGTCGGCTATGTCGAAGAATGCAAGAAGTCAATCAAGACTAGAGTGAAGACCCGGTGTGTGTCGGTGAGTATGGTCAAGATGGAAGACATGAGACTCGATTGAAGGAGATCCGGTGAGGAACAGTGTGTAAAGGTCGAAGAAGTGTCGGTCAAGTCGATAAAGAGTCAAGTCTACAGTTTAAGCGGCCGGTTGAGTCTTTCCTTAATGGATGAAGCGGACTCAAGTCAAAGGGGTAAAGCGTGAGCCAAGTCAAGACGATCGACATTGATCCGTTGGAAGGAAGTCAATGATATTACTCAATATAGTAATAAGTCCAAGTTTCTCTGTCTTAAAGTGTTTGTCCCAGAAATATGCAAAAGGAATAAACTAATGCGAAACATCAAGCTTGTGTCGGGCCCCAAAAGTCTGCAGAGCTATTTAATACGAGGAAGGGTCAACATCACAATGATGCAGGTCAAGAAAAGACAAGCCAACAAACAAGAAAGTGTCATTTGAAAATAGTCTATCTCTTCAACGAGCAAATTTTCAAATGAGCACTATAAAAGGCTGAGGAAGCATTTGAGAAAAGGTTATGGATTGCAAACGAATCGATCTTACAAGCTATTTTCAAGCAAGCAAAAGCGCAAATATTCTCAAAGCTTATCAAGAAATTCCTCAAGCCTAAAACTCGAAGAAACTCGATTCAACACACGCTTATTTTGTGAAGGAAAGAATACTTCAACCGGTTGAAGAGGAAAAGTTTTAAAGAACAAAAAGGACTACTCTCCAAGTTTAAAGGAGTTGTAGTAAGGTTCAAGATCGAACCAAAAGTTTCAAACTCGTTGTAAAAGGTCGTGTGATCAATTCCAACGGTTTGAAGGTAGTTGAAGTTGTAAGACAGTTGTCTTGTGAAGAAGCCGAGTCGCAGGAGAAGCCCGTTGTGTGATCAAGGTTGTCTCTAGCCGAAGATATGCTTTGTAACGATCATTACTTAGACGATTCCTCCAAGAGTTGGAGAAGAGTGGTTTAGAGGAATTACCCCATCCTCGAACCACTATAAAATTTGCTTGTGTCATTTACTTTCAAGACTTTATTTTCCTACATATATTTATACTTGTTGTTAAGTTAAATTGTCAACCCAACTTACAGATCCTTCCTCATTCATCTTGTTCTGAATACCCGAGTTAGTACCAATAACATTTTGGTGGGTTGTCCTTTGAACTAATTCCCATATATAATAACATTGCTATAAACAAGTGTTAAAAATGTGCTTAAAATTTACAAAGGGTGTTAAGTCTTCATTGTATAAAACCAAATCAACTAAAAGTTAAGTGTTAGCTCACGCGGCTAAGTTATACTATCAACGGCTCGGTCGAGTGCATTTGAGTGGGTAACTTGTCAAGAAAGCCAACCTAGCTTTCCCCAAGGACTTAGCCTGATTTAAGTCAACTCTATTGAAATATTTAAAAGGGCTAAAAATGTAAAATTTGGTAAGGTTTATTCAACCCCCTTCTAAACCTTACATCACACCCCTTGGGACCTACAAATGGTATCGAGCGGTTGGTTCATCGAGTCTTCATGCTTTGGTTACTAAACTAGATCTCAATCGTTTTCAAAATGTTTAACACTTGTGTTTTCAAAGTTTTTCATCTCAAAGCAAAGTTATTATCATTGAAGCCAATATAACTCGTATTCTTGTGTTTATTGTTGAAGAGTTTGATATTTGGATGATTCGCATGCGAGCTCACCTATCGGCCTTACACGATGAAATGTGGCTTGTGATAGAGGATGGGCCATCTTGTAAATATTCAAAGTTAACACTGCTTTGTAAGAAGAGCACCTCAAGATGAAGGAGAGGATGTTGCGTGAGCCTAGACCAACCATGGTTGAGAAACCTCGATGTGAATGGATAAATGAAGATAGAAAGAGATACAACCTGACAATGTGGTCAAGGATATTCTCTATAAGACATTGGACAAGGCTATGTTCAATAAGGTAGAGTCATGCAAATCGGCCAATGTAGGTCCCAAGAAGTGTGTTGTAAGGTTTAGATGGGGGTTGAATAAACCTTACCAAATTTTCGATTTTAGTCCTTTAAGAATATTCAACATGAGTTGACTCGTGAGAATCGTGTCCTTGGGGGACGACTAAGTTGGCTATTCAACTAAGGTATCCCTCAATAGACTCGATAGAGTGTTGATAGTAAAACTTCGGTTGTTTAAGCCAAATACTTAACTTTGCTGATTTGGTTTTTAACATCGGAAGACTTAACACCCTTTGATTTGATCAAAGCTTGTTTTTAACACTTATTTTTTCGCACTTGGTTATTTATCAGTTGGATAGCAAATATAAACTAACCGAGATATAAGTAAGTATGCGGTATGTAAATTGCGAAAGTAAATGACACAAATATGTTATAGAGGTTCGAAGATGGGGTAATTCTTCTAATCCTCTCTTCTCTAACTCTGGAGGAATCCACTATGTATGAGATCAATTTACAAGCGGTTATCGATCTGGAGATAATCTTGATCACACACGGTGGCTTCTCTTGCGACTCGGCTTCTTCACAGGCGATGCCTTGCTACTTGACTCACTTCTCAAGTTCTTGGATTTGATCACGAAGCCCTCCAACAAACTTGATAATGGTTCGACCTTGAACCATCCTACAATCCCGACTTGGAAAGTAGACCCCTTTGTTTCTTCAAAAGTTTCCTCTTCAATGGTTGAAGTTATCTCTCCTTCACAACTTGTGTTGGATCGAGTTTCTTCGAGTTTAAGGCTTGAGGAATTGCTTGAATTGCTTTGAGAATATTGAAGGTTAATTGCTTGAATAATGCTTGCTCGTTCGTGGTTCGAGTAATCAAGGTAACCTTTTCTCAATAGCTTCCTCGGCTTTTTATAGTGCACATTTGAAATTTGCGAGTTGAAGAGATAGGCTCGTTTCAAATGTCACTTTATGTTCGTTGGCTTGTCTTTTCTTGGTCCGCAACCTTGGTGATGTTGACCTTGCCTCGTATTAAATGGCATTCCCGCATTGTAAGTTTCGACACAAGTGCGGTGTTTCCCATAGGCTCATCCCTTTTGCACAATCGGGGCCAAACACTTTTAGACTGGACTTGACATATTACTATATCGAGTAATATTATATTCTTGACTTTAATCAACGGATCCGAGTCGCTTGTCTTGACTTGACTGCCTTTACCCTAGGTGACTTGAGTCTGCTCCAATCATGAGATGACTCAACTATCACTTCAACTCGATAGACTTAGCTTCTTGAGTTGACTTCACCGACACTTCTCAACTATTCCTCGCTAACTCTTCTTCAATCGAGTCCTTGACTTCCTTCTAGGCCCTACTCGGATGACACGCAACAAAGTCTTCATTCCAGTCCACGTTGACTCCTTGTAATCTTTAACATAGTCGACTTAACTCATCTTTTCCGGACCTATCTATTACAATACAAATTACCAGGAAAATGGGGTGGCAACTTCCTAGTTTAAGTTTTATATGGTATCATCAAAATCTAACAAATAAATTTTCTATCACCCAATGAAATGCGGGATAAGCTAACCCTCGATTTATGAAGGATCGGAAAGATTAAAGAGAATAAATTAATGTTGATGTAAGTGCTTCATCCACAACAATAGCAAGGACAACTTGAAGGCTTTTTTGATGCGAAAGTCGATGAAGGTATTGTTTTGGGATACTCATCCGAGAGTAGAGCCTATAGAGTGCTAAACAAGAGGACTATGGTCACAGAAGAGTCTATCCATGTGGTGTTTGATGAACCAATTATAAATGGAAAAGACATTGATAAGTTAGCGAAAAGCATAATCAGCCAACTATGCGAGAAGAGTCCTTATGTTGATGCAAATGTGAGACCATTCAAACTCAAGATGATGAGATAGCTGAATCTCAAAGACAACTGGAAGGTCTGCCTGAATTATGATGAAGAAGCATTCAAGACAACTTAGCCGCAACACGGCCGAATCCAATGAGACTTATTCCAATCGATGTGAGATGGCCGAGAGACCATCCACCCGAGTTAATCATTGGAGAGGTCGGAGATGGCATAAGAACCAATGCAGAGCACAACATGAAGCTATGTTCACTGTTTTATTTCCCAAATAGAGACTAAAGATGTGTCTCAAGCCTTGGAAGACACACATTGGATTCAATTTGCTATGCAAGAAAGAATGGGTTTGAAAGGAACATAGTATGGGAATTGGTTCAAAGACCTACTCACTAAAATGTCATTGGTACTAAGTGGTATTGAAACAAGATGAATGAGGAAGGATCTCGTTGTCGAAACAAAGCAAGATTGGTAGCCAAAGGGTATTGCCAAGAGAAAGGTATAGATTTTGATGAAAGCTTTCCCCTGTTGCTAGATTGGAATCAATAAGGATGTTTTTGCTTATGTTGCACATAAGAACTTCATTGTATATCAAATGGATGTGAAGAGTGCATTTATGAATGGATATTAGAGGAAGAAGTCCATGTTGAACAACCTCCAGGTTTTGAGCAAGTAAAACTATTGGAGATAAGGTCTACAAGATTAAGAAGGCATTGTATGGATTGAAACAAGCACCAAGAGCATGGCATGACACATTTTCACAATTTCTAATTGACAATGGACTCACCAAAGGCAAAGTTAATGAACACTCTTGAGAATTCAAAATGGAGAGTATATTGCTTGTTCAAATATATGTGGATGACATCATCTTTGGATCCACAAACAAGAAGGTGTGTGATAAGTTCTCAAACCTCTTGCAAGGGAAATTTGAAATGAGCATGATGGGAGATCGACTTTCTTCTTAGGACTTCAAGTCAAGCAAATGAAGGATGGAACGTTCATAAGTCAAACCAAGTATACATAGATTTAATGAAGAAATTTTACATGAAAGAGAAGTCATCGGTGAACATCCCTATGAACACACCACCAATATGGATATGGATGCGAGATGACAAAGTTGTTGATCACACAGGTATTGAGCCCTTATTGGATCATTGCTCTATTTAATAGCAAGCGGGCGGACCTCACCACCTTTGCTGTAGGTGTATGTGTTAGATTTCAATGCACCAAAAAAGAGTCACATGACTGCAATTTAAGAGAATTCTAAGGTATTTGAAGGGATGCAAAGAAGTTGGATTATGGTATCCAAAGAAAGGAGGATTCAAGCTAGTAGGATATTGGACTCGGACTATCTTTCCGGATGTAGAGTGGACAAGAAGAGTACATCGTACTTGTCAAATGCTTGAAATAGATTAATTTCTTGGTTTGAAGAAACAAATTTCAATAGCTACATACATAGTCAAGTGAGTACATAGTCTATTGCGGGCAATGTTGTGCCTAAGTTCTCTGGATGAGACAATAGGCGAGAGACTATGATATTGAAGAAAAAGAGATTCCAATTATGTGTGATAACACTAGTGCTATTGCAATTACTCGAGAATCCGTGTTGCGCCCAAGAACAAAGCACATTGATGTTAGATATCATTTTATAAGAGATCATGTTGAAAAGAAAGACATCACCTTGGAATATATCTCAATTGATAAATAGTTATCGACATATTCACTAAACCTCTATGTGAATCAAGATTTGAAGAGCTTAAGAATGAGCTAGGATTAATTGAGTGAGTTAGGACACTCGAAGACTCAATCGAAGAGACAAAGAAAAGAGAGAAAAATAAGCAAGTTTCACATTTCGGCCAAGTGAAACAAACCAAGACGGAAATCGGTTGTATCGAGTTAGTTACGGTGAGTGATCTAATGTGAAGAGAAGCGAGTTAAGTCACTTTTGGAAGTTAGTTGAGTTATTTATAAGCTAAGTGACAAAACGGTCATTTTATGCAAGCGGGAATGTTTTAAAGATTACGTTAGTGTAATTATTGAGGTCGAACAAAAGTTGCACGTTTAGCCTATGATTGGATATAAAATGCTGCGCATTTAATGCAGAAAATTAATGCGATTTCAAAGGTTAAATCACGATCGTCGATTTTGATATAATTTTTCAAATTCTAGAAACTGTCCTTTCAAGTCCAATATAAGCCAAAACCCATTTTCTCTCTCCTCACAAAAACTCTCTCATCTTCAACAAGCAAATAATTTTTCTCTCTGTGCAAGTGCAAAACCCTACCTTCAAAAATCGAGATTTTACGCTTTATTCACCATTTATTTTCAATGAAAATGGAAGCATAAATGCGATTTTGTCAAGATGTCCGAGAAGCCCTAGTGAAGAAGATTCTTTGATAAACTCGAAAAATCCGATCTGAAAGATTTTCTCACTATGGAGTTCTCTCACACGTATTTAGAGGAAGTTGCCATGTTTTATGTCAATGTTGAAGTCCATGATGATGAGATTCGCTCATCAAGTACACAACAAGGAGATCAAGATCACTGCCGTTGACTTTCTTGAACATTGTAAGCCGCCCTCTTGAAGGGTCAAGGAGTTTCTTGAGAAGGATGTCAACTTAGCTGCGGCTTGGAAGGAAATTTCAAGCCCTGAAGTCATTGCTGAAGGCTTTGTCTATCTGCCAAGAAGGATGTGATAAAGGATGATTACCACAAGCTAATGGACATTGTGTCCAAGTGTGTCAATATGAAGTTCGACATCTTTAATCAATCGTCTCGAACAAAGATGGTGGTGATGGCTACGATTATGGAAGAGAAGAAGATTAATGGTGAGTTTGTCTTGTACCGTATTTGTCGAGAATGTGATCGCAAGACCATCAAGGAGGATGGGACATTTGGATGCTCTTTAAGGTATGGCCTGGTGATTGGCCATCTCGATGGAGGTGAAGGGAATTGCCCTGCGACATGGAAAGTCATTTCATGTAAACAAGAAGATGTTCAAGGCAAACCTGTCGGGAGCTCGAGAGAAAGGCACATGCAAGGAAAGGCGACATAAGCGGGTGAGTCGGTGACCCTGCACGAGAAGACACGCGATTGCAACCACCCCAACTCTCTCCCAAGCCTATCCAGGAAGAAGAGAGTTGCTGGACTAAGCCAACACATGTCCCGTGACCAAGTCAAAGAAGGCTCATGCCCCTGCAGTAGAGGCAAAAGAACCCGCCTTTGATAGCCTAATCGACGCACCTACCCCCAAAATGAGACCTAGAAGGATACCTCTAAACCTTCTCCGATAGTGAAGAAGAAAGCGCACAATTTGTGCCTTGCAAGCCATTTCTTTGCAAAGATAAAGATGGTGGAGCTAGAGGCCACCATAGAAGAAGCGATGAGGATGAAATTCCTCTTGTTAGACAAAGAGAATAAGATTGGTCAAGAGGTCGATTGGAGAAAGTGAGTCCGCCACTCGGCCGAGAAAAGCCCGAGAAGACTGTTGAAACTCAAGAGGAGCGATCAAAGGAAAAAGATGGTGGTGTCTTTGCACCACCATGGATGCTGAGAAAGCTAGCGATGTCGATCAGCCAGATTGTAGAAGACCCAGTTGCTTTCGAGAGACAGATGTGGAGAAGCAAGGAGCTAAGACAAGTGAGATTCACGAGGAAAGAGCTGTTCAATCCCCTCGAGGACGGATGCACATATACCTAAGGAGGAGCAAGCTCCACTTGCCATGATTCGGGGAAGATGGAGATGACGATGGTGAATGTTATTATGCTATCTCCTGTATATCCCGATATTCAGCGAGAGATTGAGGGAATGGAGAAATTGGAAGTTGAGTTACTCGACAACAAATTGAGAAACCATAGTACATTGAAGAAGAAGAGGAGCTCTTAAGCTTCCCGGGAACATCTCTATCCGATCTTCCCTAAATGAAGATTTATGCATGAGTATCCTTCGTGACATAAAGGGCGATGAAAAGGAAAAGGATTTGGAGAAGGCAAGGCCATTGAAAAGTCAAAAATGTGTATGTTCATGAGACCGAGCATGAAATGGAATCGAATGCAGTGAGAACGTAGAGGAGATCGACCGCTATAGCGGCAGAGAAATTTAAATCCCAACAGAGGCCATCAAAGAATCTAAAGCCATGCACGAACAACAACTTCAAGAGGGTCCAGGAGAGTCTTCTCAACTCTCTCCTCGATCTAATCCTATGGATGTGGCGAAGAAGATAGATGTCGACATTGCGCCACCACATCCCCATGCACTTAGAAAATGGCTCTCGAGGAAGATTGGCGATGAAGCTAGGGAAGTAGATGAAGTGGGCACCTAGCCAAGCCAACTCATGCAAAAGGTGTTGAGACATTTGCCCCACGACCGATCACTCGAGAGGGATAAACAACCGAGTCTCAGGTGCAGAGCAACCCCACTTCTCTTAACTTAGTCATTGCGCCCGGTGAGGGGAAATCTCTCACCACCATAGCTAGGTCGGAACAACGGATGAAGTTGAAGAAGCTCAAACGGTTGAGAATGTCTCGGAAACTTCATCTACACTCGAAGGCCAATGACGCTGGCGATGTAGCAAAGACAAATGATGGAAAAGAGGCCATGGGAGTTGAGACTCCTGCCCCGAAAGTGCAATCCTACAAGTTGAGACTCGAAGGATGCCATCAAGAACCTAAGCCAACCGAGTGCAGCTTAAGGGAGAATCGCCCAAGACCGCTCTGATTGAGGCGCACACATGGATGAAGAAGGCCCTCCGGTGTTGAGGCTGGCGAGGGTATAGAAGGCCCAAAGGAGGTTGAGACTTCCTTGGGTAATGAAGCCGCACATGAGCAAACTCCTCAAGTGGAGGTAGGCGATGAAGAAGAAGAAGAGATCGGCGCCCTTTGCGATTCACATGAACATGTTGACACGCAATTCTGGAATACGAAAATGAAGCTCGATCCACTCCCATTGATGAATCTACTAAGGACAAAGTCGGGGATGCTCAAGACTCGGAGTGAAGCTAGTGATAAAAGCTGCTCCGATGAGATTCGTATTTGTTGATGAGTCAACCCTAATGGCTCCATCACACTCGATAATCTTGACAAATCACCGAGGACGGACAACTCAAAAGGAAGCCCCATCGATACTAATGAAGCTGTTAAGGCAGTGAGGGTCGATTGATCAGCTAACAGAGTCGCTTTGCCGGAAATCGATCCACCGAGCAGGCTCACCTGACTAATCAAGCTGAAATGCAATCAACTCGATGGCTAACACAATGCTCCCAATGTCGAAGGTGGTTGGTGAGGAAAGTCGAAGTGAAGAAATTCGCAAAAGAGAAGGAAAGGCTCCACAAGTTGGACCTACGGGAATCCCTATTTATCCGGATGATCGTTCGAGAACATTTTCCCATTTGAAGACCAATTGCCACCCTTAGAAACCGAATCGCTAGAGAACAAGCCAAGTACATCGCCCAAGTCTCACGGAGAAGAATGCGGAACTCAAGCGATTCAACAATGGTGTCTATCGGTTTTGATTTTGATGCGGTTTGGCGGAGGATGAGTCGAAGCCGCCGACTTACGGAAGGCATTTAAAGCCATTTGTCTTGAGATCAAGAAAATGGAGCACGACTTTGCATCACTCGGCCAAAAGGTTAAATAATCGTGATGCCAACATCACTGGAGATATTCCCAGAGTTGTACTGAGAATCCGAGAATGGGCTGCACAAACAATGGATATGAGAAGATAGCAAGTCCATTACTTCAAGTCACTATTTGCAGAGTTAGTGGTCTGGAGTGCGGATAACATCCAGTTCCAGCAGAGGCAGATAGATTACATGGTGAGAATAGAGGAATCACACAAGTCGGATATGGAGTTACTCAAGCTGCAGCATAAGAACGAAATCGCAAGATCGGAGACCAACATGAATCAGCAGCTCAATGTTCTCCAAACATAAATGAAGCTAATGGCAGCTGAGTCAAAGGCTATGCGGTCAAAATTTCGAGCAGCCTACTCCAAGTCGAATGATAAGCATGATTCAACCAACAGCCGACTTGATTTCATCTTAAGTGGGATGTTCCCTGGCTTGTCCCTACTTTTTGGTGATGATGCCAAAAAGGGGGAAGATGAGGCTATGAGGGAATTAAAGGAAGGCAAGGAGTTATAACGAGGATAAGAAAGGAGATACAACTAAGGGGAAGGAAGTTCGCGAAAAATCCCCTATAAAAGTTATGTTTGCCAAAACTCCTCAAAGAAGGAGAAAATGACCTCACTCCTCAAACAAACTACCTAAAGAGTGTCAATGGAAGAAAAGTGAGTTGGCTCGTCAAAGAATCAAGAAAAGCCATCGTACCGAGTTCGAGAAGGTGCACGAGAAGCATTTTGCGCGTATCAAGACTATAAGGACACGAGTATGATGGCCCCCATCGAGATTATTAAAGGATTCCCGGTGATCAAACCCCGAGAGAAATTGCAATGCCCGATCTTTGGATCGAGCCCGGATCACTAGAGGAATTTCAAACTCTAGATATTTGAAGGCTACTTCAAGAATTTGACTTTACCGCAAGCCTAGGACTTGTATTGGGAGAAGGGTCTCGATTTGTGCAAATCGGATGTTAAGCGACAAAGTTGCAACTTGATCACTCATTTGGAAAAAGACCAAGACAATACACTCCCAGGAGGAGGAGGAGTGAGTCGGGGAGAAAGGGAAGATCCGGGAGGCGGTGGAAGAGGCGAAGCACTCAACCCACGGCTAAGACCAAAAGACATAACGTACATTGATCCATAGAAGAAATGGATCACTTCTGGCTGATACGATAATCTTGCCAATTTAGAAGTGTTGCGCAAGAATGAGGAAGCTGTGAGGAGAGGCAAGAAGCGAAAATGAAAGGATAAATCACGAATGGGAAGAAAGGCACCATAGGGATGACCTGCTTGCAAGGCGTGACTATGAAAAAAGAAGAAGAAAGAGGAAGAAGAGAGGAAAAGAAGAAGAAGCGAGAGGAAGACAGGAGGAGATCTCGAAGATGAAGAGAGAAGAAGGAAGTAGCCAAGGCGTTGAAGACGATCAGTAACCCCTTCATGTATTTTACTTTATTGTAAATACACACGGTTGTAAGTACTACGAAATAATGCTCTTATATCTTTGTAACTTAGCTACGATACTTGTTGAAATTTCTTGTTTGCTTTCTGTTTTAATGTATGTATAAGCTCGCACATTGTAGAGTATATTTTTTGTGACTTTGTAAAGGACAAGAATGCTATGATAAATAAAATTGACATATTCAAAGCATACATTCTTTGTTCTTGCACTACTTACTTGTGTTCTTTGTAATTTTTGTTTAAGTTTTGGCATCATCAAAAAGGGGAAATTGTTAGAAAATTTATTGTTAAGATTTTGATGATACCATGTAAAACTTAGAATAGGAATTTGGCACCTCATTTTCCTTGTATTCCTACTTTTTAATTGATAGGACTCATGAGGTGAGTGAAGTCACTATGTCGAAGAATGTAATAAGTCAATCAAGACTAGAGTGAAGACCAGCTATGTGTCGGTGAGTATGGTCAAGATGGAAGGCACATACTCGATCAAGGAGATCCGGTGAGGAACAAGCGTGTAAAGATTGAAGAAGTGTCGGTCAAGACAAGAAAGAGCTAAGTCTACCAGTTGAACCGGCGATTGAGTATTTCCTTAAAGGATGAAGCAAACACAAGTCAAAGGGGTAAAGCGTGACCAAGTCAAGACGATCGACATTGATCCGTTGGAAGGAAGTCAAGGATATTACTCAATATAGTAATAAGATTAAGTCGCTCTGTCTTAAAATGTTTTTCCAGAAATATACAAAAGGAATAAACCAATGGGAAACACTTGAAGCTTGTGTCCGGGGCCCCTGAAAAGCTGCAGAGCCATTTAATACGAGGAAGGGTCAACATCACAATGATGCGAGGCCAAGGAAAGACAAGCCAACGAACAAGAAAATGTCATTTGAAAATAACCTATCTCTTCAACGAGCAAATTTTCAAATGAGCATTATAAAAAAGGTGATGAAGCATTTGAGAAAAGGTTACGGATTGCAAACGAATCGATCTTACAAGCTATTTTCAAGCAAGCAAAACCCGCAAATATTCTCAAAGCTTATCAAGAAATTCCTCAAGCCTAAAACTCGAAAGAACTCGATCTAGCACACGTTTGTGAAGGAAAGAATACTTCAACCCGGTTGAAGAGGAAAAGTTTTAAAGAACAAAAGAGGTCTACTCTCCAAGTTTGAAGGAGTTGTAGTAAGGTTCAAGATCGAACCAGGAAGTTTCGAGCTCGTTGGAAGGATGTGTGATCAATTCCAAGTGTTTGAAGGAGAAATTTGAAGTTGCAAAGCGGCTGTCTTGTGAAGAAAGGTAGTCGCGGAGAAGCTTGACTATGTGATCAAGGCGTCTCTAGACTAAAGAAATGCTTTGTAACCTGATTCGTTACTTAGTGGATTCCTCCGGGAGTTGGAGAAGAGTGGATTAGAGGAATTACCTCGTCCTCGAACCACTATAAAATTTTCTTGTGTCATTTACTTTTAGCACTTTATTTTCCTGCATATATATTTATACTTGTTGTTAAGTTAAATTATCAACCGGTGATAATAACATTGCTATAAACAAGTGTTAAAAATATGCTTAAAATTTACAAAAGGGTGTTAAGTCTTCATTTGTATAAAACCAAATCAACTAAATGTTAAGTGTTAGCGACGCATCTAAGTTATACTATCAACAGCCTTGATCAGTCTGTTGAGTGGGTAACTTTGATGAAGAAAGCCAACCTAGCTATCTCCCAAGGACTTAGCTGATTTGAGTCAACTCTGTTGAAATTTTTAAAAGGACTAAAAATTAAAAATTTGGTAAGGTTTATTCAACCCCCTTCTAAACCTTACACCACATTCCTTGGGACCTACAATGGCTACGAATGAAAGATATCTTACTAACGGAGCCTCAACCAACAAGCCACCTCAATTCGACGCAAATAACTATGCATTTTGGAAAGACCGAATGGAATGCTTCTTACAAGGTTGCGGGTTTGATATTTGGAACACGATCATTGAAGGAATAACTCAACCAACCAAGAAAGTGGAGGATGGAACTATAGCTTTCAAAAGTTTCAACGATTTCGACGTGAAAAATGACAAGAAGTTTTTGTCCTTAAACGGTAAGGCTTTGAATATTTTACATTGTTTACTTACCGCCATAGAGTATAATCGAATTAGAGGAATAAGGTCGACACATGAAGTATGGGAAAAATTAAAAAGCTGTCTATGAAGAAACTAAGAAGGTTAAACAAACTAAAAAAACCATGCTTGTTAAAGACTTAGAAAACTTCATAATGTTCGGGGGTGAAGGGATTTTGAAAATAGTGGAAAGGCTCGACAACATCGTCAACCCTCTATTGGCACTCGGAAAAGTCATCTCCGAAGAAGACATGGTAATTAAAGTATTGAATGATGTTCCGGTTCTTGGTCCAAAAAGGTGACGACTATTACGGAAGCTTTAAATCATGAAACTCTCAAGTTTGATGAGCTTATTGGAAATCTTCTCGTTTATGAGGTGTATCGCAAAGAAAGAAAGAATTCCAAACCATCCACCTCTCAATCGGGTATGCAATCTACTTCTAAAGGTCTTGCCTCTAGTTCAAATGATTCTTATATGCTAGTGATGATGATGATGAGGAAATGGTCGTCCTCGTATGAAAGTTTGCTAAATTTGTCAATAAAAATAAAGGCAAGAAAGGCAAGAGACAACTCGTGCTTTAAATACGGAAAATTCAGGCACTTTATAACCGATTATCCCAAAATGGCGGAGGAAGAATAAAAAGAAAAAAGTTATTTCCTAAAAAGAAGGCCTTCAATGCGGATGTTAAAACTTGGAAGGAGCGACTTGCAACATCCGATGATAAAGAGGAAACCGAACAATGTGTTATGGCCATAAACGATAAAAACAATGAGGTACTTGGGGCAATTACGGTCAAAGAAGATTCTAAATGGCTCGTGGATAGCGGAAGTTCGCGTCACATAAGCGGAGAGGAACATATATTCACAAACATCAAGCGACAAGAAGGAGATTCGGTTATGTTCGGAAATAGCAAGGGCAAAATCATTGGCAATGGAGACATTGGTAATTCTTCTCTCTCTTCATGATATTTTATTAGTAGATGGGCTTAAGTTTAATTTGATAAGTGTAAGCCAACTATGTGATTATGATGTTCTTTTTAATGACGAAAAATGCCTTATTCTTAAAAATGGTAAACTATTTGTGGAGCTAGTAGAAAAGACAATTTTATAAAATTTGTACAAGTGATTTGGTTATTCAAAATGTTTCTTGTCTTGTCGCCAACAATGATTTAACTAATTTATGGCATAGGCGACTTGGACATGTTGGATATAAAAATTTACAAAATAACGAGAAATCAACATGTCAAAGTTACCCAAATTAAATTTTAAAAATCTTGTCTTATGTGACACTTGTCCTTTGAACAAATTAGTTAAAAGTAGTTTTAAGCCCAAAGATGAATTTTTCATAACCAAACCTCTATAACTTCTTCACCTAGATTTGTATGGGGATATTGGCACGACTAGTCTAAGTGGAAAACATTACACCTTCGTCATAGTTGATGATTTTTCTAGATATACTTGGGTTATTTCTCTTGCAAATAAAAGGGATGTCGCTAATGAGTTTGCTAAGTTATGTACACTTATAGAGGATGAAAAAGAAGATACCTTTAATTTATAAAGAGTGATCGAGGAGGTAAATTTGATGGTGAATTTAGAATCTTATGTGAAACCAAGAGATATGCACATAATGTTTTGGCTCGAGAACCCCTCAACAAAATGGTGAGCCGAAAAACAAAATCAAGTTTTGCAAGAAATGTGTCGGTCTATGCTCAATGAGTTTTCTCTCCCATAAAACTCCTCATAAAATGTGACTCCACCTCATTGAGGATGCACAACACAAAGTATCCCACACTAAGAGAGACCCTAACATCTATAAAGTTGAGAGAAGTTAAAATTGCACGCACAATCGCACACCGCTTTTGGTGGCCTAAAAAAAAAAAAAGAAATCGACCGCACGATCGAGATAACTCTTTTTTTGCGAGCAGTGCTTACCTCTGCGATCGGTGGCCCGACCGCCTCACAATGGTTGGCAAAAACAATAAAAATTGCCCGACCGTGTACCGCACCTTGACCCTTGGCGAGGCTAAAAAATAATTGTACGACCACATACCTACACTCAACCGGCCTCCTCGCATGGTGAGGCTCCCAACAAAAGAAGAAGAAAAAAAAAATGAAAAAATAACTAAGTACCCTGAGAGGCCAAGAAGACTTCCACCAATGATGGGGCTTCCTCCTTAAGGACCTCTGTCATTGGGGACCTCTCTTCTTAGAGAGACATTCTCCTCCTTAGAAGATTGATCCGCACGAATCACATACATGCAAAGGACCTAACTCCCCACTACTCCGGTCTCCTCGCATCCCAAGAGTTGGAGGACATATGATGAGGGTAAAATTGTATTTCACCTTTCCAATATTTCATTATCTATTTAATCCATTTTAATTATTAGCCTAAAAAAAATATTGGGCCAAGTTAATATAAAAGGTCCACAAAGCGACTCATCGTTGTATTAAGCCCATGAGGTTTAACTTATAACATCAGGCCTCAAAGAACCCAATTAATATATTAGGCCCTTGAGGCCCAACTAATTTTATATACCAGGCCTATGTCGACCAGTCCCATGAATAAATACTCCATTACTAATTATTTTTCCTTAAGCACATTTTAACCGCTTAATTTCCTAAAAAATTGGATTTGTTTCTCTTATCTTTGTCTTGATTTAAGTATTATATGGGCTTTCTAGGACAATCTCGAGGCCCTCATAACCCTATTAATTTGCGTTGCGGTCGGTGCCTTCTACGTGGATTGAACATTAGACCAATTTTCCTACATTGTGCAACTCACTCCAAGTCCAGTACTTGGTTGCAATACTTTATTTTTTTAAATATATTTTATTTATAAAAACACCCTTTTACTTAAAGTTATGATATTGCACCTTTAACTCCCATTTGTTATTTCTAAAGCTAACAACATCCACATTGGTGTGGTGATATTTAAGTGGGTTCCACGTGCCGCATCATAATTTTTATATCCCTCTTTTGCTATTTATATATCCATCTAAATACTTTTTGAGGACCCACTTCAACTTTAAATAACGTTTTTTTATATGCGTCCACATTTTTTTTGGGATGAGGATACAATTAACTCACTTTTCTCGGACAAAAGACATGCTTTTACGCTTCCCGGTGATTTTGGATACAATTACACTCCCGCCCTATTTTTGGATAAAAATACGCTTCTCTCGAAATTCGGACTTTTTTACGTTGTTGTTTCTTTGTTGTTTCAAATATGTTTCTTCTAATAAAATTTCTTTGAAAAAATAAGTTTTGCTCCGTTAACTAATCCATTTTATACTCGAAATCTTATTAAAAAATAAGAAATATACACATAAAACAATACATATTAAAACAAAATAAATTGAAAATAATAAAGAAACAACATGAGTAAAAACACAATTCAATTTTTGATCCAATGCATGGAAACATAAATAACATGGAAACAACCAAGAAACAATATAGAATCAAACCGGAAACAATACGAAAACATCATATGAGCCAAAATAGCTTAAAAATAGGTAAATATTGTATTTAAACATCGAAAACTACATGGAAATGACAAAGAAACATAATAACAACAATAAAAACGGTATGGAAACAACCTAGAAACAACGTTAAAAATTATTAAAAACACCACATGAATAAAAAGAGCTTAAAAATTGGTAAAAGCGTATCTACACATTGAAAACTACATGGAAACAACAAAAATATTATTCGAACAACATTAAAAATATTATAGAACAACACAAAAATAATAGAAACAATGTAAAAAACAATACATGAACAAAAACATCATAAAAAATAGGAAAAATTGTTTTGAAACATCGAAACATTGAAAGAAACAACTAAGATCAAAGAAACAAATTAAAACAACATCGAAAAACAACATATATAACATATAAAACAATACAGAACAAGAAAAAACAAAAAAATGTAAAAATAATCAAAAAAAAAAAATATACAAGAGCGTAAAAAAAAAAAAATATACAAAAAAAGATAAGAAGCGTATTTGGTGGTATTTTTCAAAATTTAAGGTATTTCTGGGAGTTTCTCTTTTGTTTTTAAAGTCATTGCCAATATTCCTACACTATTTTGTGTTTGGGTCCCCCTATCTCCTCTGCATTATCTACCTACGGAACCTACCAACGGTGGAAGATATAAATTGAGATATCAGATATAATATCCCATTTAATCTCCCGTGGATGCCTTAATAGTAAATAAATGACAAAAAATTTATTTTCAATTTCTTATCTTAAATTTTAAATGAGATGAGGAATATCTGGTCATTTTTACGTTTTGCCCAACAAAATTAATCATATTGACTTGAAGTAGAGAAACTCACCTTGAATTAGGGGTGTCGATTGTGTCGTGTTTCGTATTTTGACACGAGTATTACACGTTTGACACTAACACAAACACGATCGATTTAATTATTCGTGTCGGGATATACAAACACCTAACACAACTGTTTATGACACGGGTAACTTGATGCAACACACACTACAAGAAAATTACGGTTTCATCGAAAAAATTTACCGACATAAATGATTTTGTCACTAAATTTTACAATTACCTCTGAGAATAAAAATATCATTTTCCCCAAATTATATCAACAAATTAATGAGACACGACGAGTTTTCAATTACCGAAGATGATTTTACGTAGGTATTTAACAATGATTTTAGATTATGTAGGTAAATATTTTACCTACAATGGTTTTACCTACAATGATTTTACCTACACTTTACAATTTTCTTAACATTTACCTACAAATTTTTTGTAGGTAAACTAGTTTTTTCTTGTAGTGACAAAATACATATATAATTTAAAGTTGGCAAGGAAAAATTAAAAAATAAATAAAAAGCTAAAATTACAAATAAAAATACCTTAAATTATTAAAAATGCATTCAATAATTTTTTCATCATCATATAATCAACTAAAATATCACAAAATATGAAAGTAATAAATCACTATAAAATTAAATGGGTTAAAAGGTCGGTCGTATCGATCGAGCGGGTCGACGACGACCTATATATTTCCGTGTTAAGCGTGTATGACCCGATTTGACCACAACCTACAAAATTTGTGTTAGGTTAAGTATCGACGTCGTATCGTGTCGTATCACAAATTGACGTCCCTACCTTGAATTAACCAAAGAGCTAGCTCCATAAAACTTAAAAAACAATTAGTCTGTCATTAAATTTTTAATCAGCTGTAGGGCCCTACAATTTGAAACTTTTAAATTTTAATTCTCCTCATTTTAATAATTACATTTTATGTAAATTTATGTCGGGAGAGGGAAAGTCCATATGATTCTAAAGTCCCACGTCATTGTTGTTTTGACTCGACTTGGGTGATTGCGGATGACACTTAAAAATCAAATTTAGGTTTGAAAGTAGTGGATAGTGAAATAAGATATTGGACTTTTAGTTTACTACATGGACCCCTTTGGTCATCCTTATTAATGCAACATCAACACATTAATTATTTCTAAACTATTTTAATTTTTTGCTACACAACTGAATTTCTGCATTTTATATCCGACATGCTTTCATTTTATTATCCAATGTGTTTGATACACGTGGAGATAAATAATAAGGGTGTTTTATTCATGTGTTCTCGTTATATAAATAGTTGAATTTAATTAAAATTAATTTGGAATTGAGAATTTTTCACCATTGCCATTTAATTAACCATATCACAATATCTTGTGGGAGAAATTGGACTTACAGTTTCTTTATATTTTCATATGGTGTTTTAATACAAGAAAGGGATGCTATGACTATGAGTGATCCCTTCCTACTATCCCACATATATTGTACATTAAAAAAGAGTCGAGGGTTATTATTTATTAATTACTTGATCATTTTCTCTGTCTCCACCAAATTGTTACCTTACAATTCCTGCTGATCAAAATTCCATCTTCACACGCCACTAGAATTTTCTCATATTGCTTTAAATACAATCCACATGCAAAAGAAAAATAAAAATAAAAACCAACGGGTTACTGTGTACAAATTGGAGCTCTAGCTCAGGGGCGTTGATTTTTTCCATTTCTTATTTGATATTTTATACGTATTTATCAGATATATCACATTTAAATTATTATAACACACATTTTATGTACACATGTCATACATTTGAAAAAATGAATAAAATAAAATAAAGAGTAATAAAACATGGAAATTTCGAACTACCAGTTGAACATGATCCGCCACAATGGTCTAAATATCTATGTTCTCACTGAGGTGAACTATTGAATAATCACATTATCTAAAAGGTTAAATTGTTGAAAGATGAGTCTTATATATTTAATTACTCTAGCACGCGCACTCACTCACGTGCAAGTGATTGTTTATGAAGTCTTGCCCGCTGAACATTTTTATGGATGACATGATTTGAACTCATGAACTCTTGTTTGGCTTGACTACGATATCATGTCGGATGACCACCTCATCTCAAAATTCAAATTGTTAGAAAGGTGAGTCATTTATAATTTAATTACTCTAACACGAACCAATTATGAGAATCCAAAGTTTGCGAGCTCGTTGGACGTAAGAATTATTTCCAAACGCAACTTGTCCGTAAATTTATTGTATGTTCAAATTTTCAGTGTATGTTCAATTTTTCAGTGTATCTTTGAATTCTTCAGTGTATACATAAAAAAATTCAGTACTGTATCTTTGAATTCTTCAGTGTATACATACAATAAGCCAAAATTTATTGTATGTTCAATTTTTCAGTGTATCTTTGAATTCTTTTCCCGAAAATATAAAGGTGGTGAAAAATTAAAACAGTAGAGAGTTGCTCCACCAACTTGTCCGTAACCATCTCTGCCTCTCTATAGTTAAATGCTAATGCTATGAATAGAGAAAGTCACCATCTCTTCATGTCAACATCTTTATAGATTACTTTTACTTCTGTGGAGCAAACTTCTTTCATATCATCGGAGCATGCACCCACAACACATCATATACATAAAAACTTGATGATACATATATTTATATAAATATAGGATTAATTACATAAAGTATCCCGAGGTTTGAGGTAATTACAAAGAAAACCCAATTAAGTTTCAAAATTACTAAAAGTACTCCTAAGGTTTATTCCATCTAACAGTTTATCCTAGCCGTTAGTTGGGGAAAATAGTTTTTCTTTTCCAGTTTTATAAGTAGTCAACTTTAAATGTTGGTCCACTATCTTTAAAAAATTTGGATATTTAGTCTAATTTCGATCGAAATTATGTAAACCGTAATTATAGACTAGGACTGATGGGTATCACTTTTTATTAAAAAAATATCACTCTTTATTAAAATATATCACTTTTTATTAAAACAAAGTATCAGTTTTTATAGAAAAAGTATCACTTTTATTAAATAAGTACAACATTTTATTAAAAAATTATTATCACTTTTTATTAAAGCAATGAATCAATTTTATAGAAAAATTATCATTTTTTATTAAAAAATATTTTTATTAAAAAAAAGTATCACTTTTTATTTAAATCGTATTAAAAAAGTATCACTTCTTGTTAAAATAAATATTACTTCTTTATTAGCAAAAATATCATTTTGTTTTTGGAAAAGCATAAATTTTGCTCACGAAAAGTATACGTTTTAGGTATTTTTTTGAAGAATTTGGATTTTGTGAGATTTTTGTATGTAAAATCGTGTGTATAGAAAGAGAGACGAGGGATGTGTGGAGAAAGAAAAAGGAGACCACGTGAAGAGAGAGGAAAGGGGACTAATGAGAAAAGATAGAGACAAGGGGACCAAGACGTGCGTGAGAGAGAGAGAGAGAGAGAGAGAGAGAGAGGGGGGAGAAGGAGGACGGTGAGAGAGGAAGACGTGAGAGGGGGATAGAGAGAGGAGAGGAGACCAATGAGAAAATAGAGAAAATGGGGCTAGAGAGATTGAGAGACCACGTGTGCCTCCATCTCACGGATTTAGACCCGTGAAATGGTCTTACACAAGTTTTTGTAAAATTATTTATGATTGATATTTTTTTAGTTACACTATTTCTAACAAATAAATAAAATCATAAATTCTCATTCAATTTTAGATCGGGCAGTGCTAATTATATAATCACAAAAACTTATATGAGACCATCTTATAGATCTAGATCCGTGAGACAGAGCCCTAAACTCGCTACCAGTGGATTAGAACTACGACTCCAACCCGTCCCTATTTTTCTCTCTATCATAATTTCTCTTTCTATCTCTCTCTCTCTTTGAACCTCCTCACCTACAAACCCTAACCCACATCTCCGAAAAACCATCGATAAACCTCTCGAAATCGTCCGTTTCTCTTGCTATTTCGTGATTTCCGTGCGCGTGTGTTGATATTAATCATAATGATTCAAGTTTGAAAGCAAAACTAGGCATTCCTTCAATTTCGTAGTTTTATCATTCATTTTTTTGTTCTCTTCGATTTTTTTTTATTTCAAAAGTTGTTTCATGGATTTTTGGTTGTCTAAACCGTGTATTGTAGGTTTTAAATTTGATTTGACCATTTAATTTGTTTGTTAGGGTTTAAATTTGACGTATTTTGTTAGAGTTTGTTTTGAGCATGTATTTTTACGAAGTGTATACTATGGTTTTAATTCTAGAATATGTTTAGATGTATTTTAGTTCTTATGTAAATGTATAGTATCGTTTTGACCTTACAACTATTACTTTTGGTCGTAAAAGTATCGGTTATTTTGTAAACAAAGTATTACATGTATTTTACATGTATTTCGGGGTTATGTATTAAATGCGTAAATTTTATAGTATTACTTTTGCCCAGGACAAGTATTACTTTTAGTCGTAAAAGTATCGGTTGTTGTAAAACAAAGTATTACATGTGTTTTTTATTATGTTGTTTACATAATTTTGTAATCTTGTGAAAACATCACTTTTTATATATTCTTTGAGGGGAAAAGATAGTGAGACTAATGGTGCTTGGGATGCACCATGGACTTAGATTGTAACTAAACCGACTTAAAGAATAAGTATCACTTTTTATATAAAAAGTTTCACCTTGTATGTAAAAAGTATCATGACGTTTTGTAATGATATAGTGTTCCATATGTTTTTGTAGGGAATTGCAATGGCTGATGAATCACCATAGTTCTTGTTACGGATAAGGAGTAAAACATAAAGGAGAAAGAAAAAAGGTTATTACAAAGTAAAAGCCCGGAAGTCTAGAGATGGAAAAAGCGGGTGAGAGAAAGGGAAAGGTGTTCTTTGGGAAAAGGAAAGTTGAGAAGGATGTAAAACCTAAGAAAGAAGAAATTGACAAAAAGGATCAAAATGTGGGACGAGAAGATAAGAATTTCATAAAAGAAAAAGAAAGATGTGTCGAAGAAGACGGGTAATATAGTGTTTTTAGTAATAATTGTTTTTTGTCATGTTTTATGTTAACAGTGTTTTTTTTGGCTTTGCAGCGAAGACAAAAAAATTGCAGTGGAGGAGGAGGAAGATGGCAAGAAAAAAAAAGAAAGCGAGGTAAAAATATATTTTCTGCTATTAATACAAATTTTTCTGTTAACAATGATTTTGTTTGTTAATTATAAGATGTTTTCTGAGAAATATGTCGTATTTAATTGCATAGATTTCATTTCCCAGTGTAAACCTCAAGAGTTGTTTGAGGTTATACGTAGTTTGACTAATAAACAGAAGAGAGATGTAGAAAACATAGGTTTTGGGGGTTTGTTGAAATTTTTCATTGAGTAATCATTCCCTATGGATATGGTGAAAAGACTGATAAAAAATTTAATGGGACCAGTCGAATGTTGAGATTTGATAATATTGCTTTTGTCGTTACTACTGACGATATTCATGATGTGTTTTTAGTACCTAGGGGAGATGGACAGTCTGTTGACGAACTTAAGCGGGGGGAGTCCGTTGTTATCATGAACGAGTTGAAGAAGAATTATGGTATTGATGGTGATAGTTTAGTTCCTATTTTGAAAAATATTGTTAGTATGTTAATGGATGGTGGTGATGATTTCAAGAGATTGTATGTTATTTTTTGTTTGTCTTCATTTTTGACACCAAGGAGAAATATGAAGGTGGATTTGAATTCTATAAAATGTTTGGTTGATGTGGAAAGGATAGAGAGTACAATTAGTGTTCGTACATTTTGAAAACGCGTTGTGTGTGGGAGTGAACAAGTATAATGAGAATTAATCCGAGTACAGAGATATGTTAGTGGTTGTGTTATCGTATGGTCGATACTATATTTTCATAAAATGAAATGGCAAGGCAATCTTGAACCAACCAAGCTACCTTTGGTTTCTCATTGGGATGCTAAGAAATTGAAAAAGGAATCAAGAAAGAAAATTTTGTGGGTGGGTTGGGGCGGGGTGAATGGGTTCTTGATACATACCCTATTACTTCAAGAAGGACATTACTGTTGAGAAAAAGCGTGATGAGAAAAGCATGATGACGAAACCGATGAATCAACGAGAAGATGATGAAAATGAGCACATATCAACAAAGCATGATGATAAATCAACAAAGCAAGATGATGATGGTGTTGAATCCATCAGATTACATAAGACTGAAGCTACCCAGAGGTGATGAGCTTTCGGATGATGAGTTGCACAAAATGGCTAAAGATGTAAGTTTGTATCTGCTTTAGTGATTTTGTCAAGTATGGAGTATCACTTTTAACCTTAATAGTATGACTTTTATGTCTAAAAGTATCGTTTTATTACTATAAGTATACTATATATAAACTGCTTTTTGGTGATATTTCTCAAGTATAAAGTATCAATTTTATCCCTAAAAGTATCACTTTTAGGGATAAAAGTATTCCATGTATGATTGTTGTCTGTCAAGTATTGTAGTATCACTTATATGCCTAAAATTATCACTCTTAGGGATCAAAGTGTCAATTTTGTACTAAAAGTATTCTATGCATGGATGTGAGATGGGTGATATTTGTCAAGTATACAAAGTATCACTTTTACCCTTAAAAGTATCACTTTTACCCTTAAAAGTACAACTTTTCACTTACTATTTTGTTTTTATAATTGTAGAATGTCCATGAAGCATTTTCATTGCATTGAAGGAACTTCAATGTGCTAATAAAATTTCACATGGAGATGTTCAACAACTGAAAAATGAAGCGAAGCAAGAGAAAAAAATTGCAAGTTTTTCACAGTCTCCGGTGGATCGAGAGCGAAGTTATTTCTCGATGCCAAACTTCATGAGTACATTTATAAAGTTGTGGAGAACTTTGAGAGGATGAAAAATACGGAGAATGAGATGCCAAATTTTGAGCTACTCACACCTAAGAATGCACCTGACGATGATATTGAAAAATTTGGTGAAGAAATTCATAAAGAATTTTCTTTCAGGATGAAGGAGGTTCTGGAGATGATGATGAAGGAGGTTCCATAGAGGTAGAGGAAAAAGATAGTGAGTGCTTTGATGAGCCGGACCTATTCTTTGAGGGGTCAATTTTCCATTACCAATTAATGAAGAAAAACAAAGAATCCCTTGAGCATATGAGCGGGGAAAAGAAAGATATCGTTGACTATTGCTTTTTACTCACAAACGAATGATAGAGTAAGTATGATGAAAGTATTGTGATTTGAGTATCACTTTTTAATTTAAAAGTATAACTCCATGTGCATAAAGTATCAATTTTTACCAACAAAGTATCACTCTCAATTTTCTGACTAACTTTGTCTTTTGTTTTCAAATTTTAGTTCAAATACCCTTGCTCGTGGTGCGATTGACTTTATTGCCTTTTATGAGATTTCAACGATGAACTCGTCGAAGATGATTCATGTAAGCATTATAGACGTATGGGCTATATTTCTTAACAAAGATCAACGAGCTTCAAAATATTTCTATTTTATTGCCCAACATTTCGTAAGTACTACTTTTATCTATAATAGTATCACATCGAATCAAAAACGTATTTCATTCTTTTAATCAATTTCTTTTTACAACGGTTGTATCTTCCGAACCTTTTCAATATGGTTGGAGATCGGGATAACATAAAAAATAGGAGAGGTTCTTTGGAACCTTTGGATGTTGTCCGGAAATTTTAAAGATCTGAGTACTTTAGATTTGGTAAAATTGATTTTGCTTGCTTTTCCGTACTTACTTTCTAACATTAAGCGATAAATCCCTTGAGGCTGGATTTCTCTAACTTAGCAGCTATCTTCTTAGCAAGGGCTTTGTCAACCCTTCACCAAACCATTGAAATCCACCGTAGAACCGGAGTGGATCTTCGGCCTATCTTCACGAAATCAAAATTTGAAGCCATTTCGGGAAAATGAACGGTGAAAAAATTGAACTTCGAATGCTGCACGAACTAGGGTTTTGCTTAATTGCAGAGAAAAACTTGTTGCTTGAGAGAGACTAGTGTTTTGTGAGGAGAGAGAAATTTGATTTTTGGTATATAAGGGACGTGAGGGACGATTTTTAGAATTTGAAAAGGTTGATCAAAATCAATTGTTGAGATTGAAAGTTTGAAACCGCATTAATTTCCCACATTAAATGCAAAGAACATTTATATCCAATCATAGGCTAAATGTGTACATGCTTTATTCTGACACCATAATTACGCTGACGTAATGCCCAAAAACATTCTCCCTTGCAGAAAACGATTGTGTTTTGTCACTTAGCTCATAAATAACTCGGCTATCTTCCAAAAGTGACTTAACTCGCTTCTTTCTTCTCATGATAATCACCCTTGACTATCGCCTAACTAGATCTGTTGGCTATCCGCCTTGGTCATTTTGTTTCATTTGGTGGAAAATAAAACTTTTCTTGATTTTCATTTTCTCTTCTTAAACTCTGTTGGTTGAGTCTTTTGAGTCTCTAACGCAGCTCAAACAAACCTAGCTCATTCTTAAGCTCTTCAAATCTTGATTCACATAATAGCTTAGTGAATATGTCAGCTAACTGCTTATCAGTTGAGATGTATTCCAAAGTGATGTCTTTTTTTCAACGTGATCTCTTATGAAATGATATCGACATCAGTGTGCTTTGTTCGTGAATGCATTACGAGATTTTTAGTGATTGCAATAGACTTGTGTTCTCACACATAATTGGAATCTCTTTTTCTTCTATATCATAATCTCTAAGTTGTTGTCTCATCCATAGAACTTGGGCTGTGATTTGCCTCTGACTATGTACTGCTTGAGGCGTGGATGTAGCCATTGAATTTTGTTTCTTCTTGAACCAAGAAACTAATCTATTTCAAGAATTTGACAAGTACCTAATGTACTTCTTACGTCACTCTACATCCAAAGTATACCGAGTCCGAGTGGTTACTAGCTTGAGTCCTCCATCCTTTAAATACAATAAGCCCTTGGCATCCCTTCAAATACCTTAGGATTCTCTTAGGCTGCCAGTCATGTGACTCTCTTTTGGTACAGATTGAAATCTAGCACATACACCTACAACAAAGGTGATGCCTGGCCCTACTTTGTCAAATAGAGCAATGATCCAATGAGAGCTTTATATCCGGTTTGATCTGACTTGGCCATTTGCATCCATTTCCATCTTGATTGATGTATTCATGGGAATCTTCAGCGATGACTTCTCTTCCATACCAAATTTCTTCATCAAATCTCTCGTATATTTGGTTTGACTTATGAAGGTTCCATCCTTCAATTGCTTGACTTGAAGACCTAGGAAGAAAGCCGCTCTCTCCCATCATGCTCACTTCAAACTTTCCTTGCATAAGGTTTGAGAACTTGTCACACAACTCTTTATTTATAGATCTAAATATGATGTCATCCACATAGATTTGAACAAGTAATATGCTCTCCCCATCTTGAATTCGAAGAGTGTTCTATCGACTTTGCCTTTGGTGAATCCATTATCAATTAGAAAGCGAGACAATGTGTGTAGGTCCCAAGGAGTGAGTAAGGTTTAGAAGGGGGTTTGAATAAACCTTACCAACTTTTCGATTTTAGTCCTTTTAAAATATTACGAGTTAACTCAAAACGATTCGTCCTTGAGGACAACTTAGTTGGTTATTCAAATAGAGTTAGCTACTCAGCGGACTCGACAGATTTGTTGATAGAATAACTAACTTGGTTGTGTTGGTTTTATCGTGAAAGACTTAACACCCTTTGAATTGTTTTAAACTTATTTTAACACTTGATTTTAGCACTTGGTTATCAATAAGTTGGATAACAAATAGGTTTATCAAACAGATATAATGTAAGTATGCGAGAGAAGTAAATGTGCTGAAAAATAAATGACACATTTAATTTTTATAGAGGTTCGAAGATGGGGTAATTATTCTAATCCTCTCTTCTCCAACTCCTGGAGGAATCCACTATGTAAAAGATCTATTTACAAAGTGGTCACGATCTAGAGACGACTTTGGTCACACACGGTGACTTCTCATCCGACTTAGCTTATTCACAGGGATAATTTTGCGCTTGCTATTTCACTCACTTTCTCAAGTTGTTGGATTTGATCATGAAGCCCTCCAATAACTTGATATTGGTTCGACCTTGAACCTTCCTACAATCCTCCTTGGATAGTAGACCCCTTTTGAAGAATCAAAAGTTTCCTGTTCAACAGGTTTGAAGTTGTCTTTCCTTCACAGCTTGTGTTGGATCAATTTTCTTCGAGTTTCAGGCTTGAGGATTTGCTTGAATATACTTGAGAATATTTCAGGTTTACAACTTGAATATTACTTGCTTGTTCGTGGTTCAGGTCACCTTTTCTTAATGAATTTCCTCAGCCTTTTATAGTGAACTTTGAAATTTTGCCCGTTGAAGAGACAGTGCGATTTCAAAAGTCACTTGTGTTCGTTGGCTTGTCTTGTTGCATTCATTGATGTTGACATTTCCTCGGATTTAATGTCTTGCGGCGTTGCGGCGTTTCGACACTTGCCGCTGCATGCTTCTCATTGGTTTGTTCCTTTTGCACACAATCGAACTAGCACTTTATCTCGACGACTTAAACTTGTTACCATTACAGGTAACATTCTTGACTTACATTAACGGATCTCATTCGGTTTGTCTTGACTTGATGCGATCCTTTATACCCAGGTGACTTGAGTCAACTTCAATCCTTGGATGACTCATCCGTCACTTTCAACTTGAGACTTGGCTTCTTGAGTTGACTTCATCGACTCTTCACACTGTTCCTCACCGATACATCTTCAGTCGAGTTCTTGATCTTCTGTCTTGGCCATACTCATTTGTTCCACAATGTGAGTCTTCACTTCGATCTTGATTTACTTCTTGTATTTCCGGCGTGGTGACTTGACTCAGCTTTTCCAGCCCTATCTATTACAATGTAAATTACAAGGAAAATGGGGTGCCAACTTTCTAGTTTAAGTTTTACATGGCATTCATCAAAATCAATAAAATAAATTTCCCAACAATGTGTCATACCAGGCTCTTGGTGCTTGTTCCGATCCATACAAGGCTTTCTTGAGCTACAATTTATCTCTATTAGTTTTTCGCTTCAAAACCTGGAGGTTGCTCAACATAGACTTCTTCTTCCAAAAGTCCATTTAAAAATGCACTCTTCACATCCATCGATACACAATGAAGTTTTTGTGAGCATCATAAGCAAGATCCAATCTAGCAACAGGAGCAAAGGCTTCATCAAAATCTATACCTTCCTCTTGGCAATACCCTTTGGCTACCAATCTTGTTTTGTTTCTTACAACAGATCCTTCCTCATTCATTTTGTTTCTAAATACCCACTTAGTACCAATGACATTTTGGTGAGTAGGCCTTTGAACCAATTCCCAAAATTTGTTCCTTTCAAAGCGATTGACTCTTCCTACATAGCCTCAATCCAATGTGTGTCATCCAATGCTTGAGATACATCTTTAGGCTCTATCCGGGAAATGAAACAAGTAAATATTATTTCATGTTGAGCTATGGATATGGTTCTTACTCCATCTCTAACATTTCCAATAATTAAATCGGTGGATGGTCTCTCGGCCATCTCACATCCGGTTGGAGTAAGTGTCTTTGGATTGATCGTCTCGACTAAGTTGTCTTGAGCGACTTCTTCATCATCATTTAGCCTGCAGACCTTCTAGCTTTCTTTAAGATTCAGCTATTTCATCTTCATCGGTGTTGAGTGCTCTTACATTTGCTTCAAAGATAGGGACTCTTTTGCATAGTTGGTGATTCTTCTTCTCGGCTAAGTCATCTATGTCTTCTCCATTCACATTACGTTCATCAAAAACCACATGGATAGACTATTCTCGTGACCATAGTTCATTTGTTCAACACTCTAAGCTTTACTCTCATTTGGGTATCCCAAGAAGATACCGATTGCGAAATTCTTACATGCAAGCGTACGGTGTCAAGTTTTAGTATAGGTTTTGAAAGTAGGGTTATCGTCTCCACGAGGGGATTGTTATCGAATTTTATACTAAGTACTATAATTAAAATAGCTTAATTCTATCTAGAAATCGAAAAGAGATGATAATTTATTATACTAAAAATAAAACTAAAATTAAGCTAACAAATGGTTCGGACAATTTATCAAACACGTAGAAGATGAATTCTAGGCGGTTGATTTCACCTAGTTATTCCTGTGTTTTCAATCCAGTTTATTAATCACAAGTTATCAATCTATAAGCCAATATTCCTACCGTTTATCACTTTCTCTCTCGAGTGCCAAGTGATTCTAGGTTCCAATTTCCGATTTCGATATCTCTATAAAAATCATAAATTAAACCCTAATGCGCTCAATGAATATTCTATCACAGGCTTCAAAAGATTCATAAACCTCTCGATTCTATGAAACCCAGTTAAGCTATTCTATGGCCGGGCGTTCAATTACCTCTCCCGAAAGCGTCAAATCAAACACGCCAAACAATCTAAATTATTGATCGATAATCCGGATGCAATCAAATCAAATAGCACAAATAGATTAAATAACATGCGAATTTCATAAATCGGAAATCAAAACATAGGTTCAAACGTAAGTTACATGAATCCCTAGAAAGATAGGTTTAGCTCATAATGGATGTACAAAAATTCATGGAGAAATAATTATACATCTCAAGAAATCGACAAAGTAAAACAAAGAAAGAATTGAGAAGAAAAGAGAAGGAATTCTCTCGTGTCCGGGGAGAAGTGCCTCCATTGCCGCCCCGAACCCTAGCTCGAGTCTCTTGCCTTGCGTTGTGCTCAAAATAATGTCCCCTTTGTTTGTGCGTCTCGTGGTGTATTTATAAGTCGAAGCCCTTGAAAATGCGTCAAAAAAAAGCCCAAAAATAAAATCGCGTATGTTCGACCCAATAACGCTCGGACCTTGGGCGGGTAGCTCTCTCTCCAGCCTTGTTCTTTCTCGATCTCTCGATCTCGTCTCGTTGCTGATCGCCGGGCTGCGGCTCGCTTGCTCTGGGTCTTTGCAGCGCCCGAGCATCGTCCATTCGCTTGTTGTGTTGTTGTGGCTGCATTTAAGCATCATCTTAGCGCAGCTGCAAATTGCCTTTTTTTTTGTTTTGTCATCCTTTGCCTTCACGCTGATCTTTTCTTTGCTGCATATTGGTCTATTTGGCCTTGGCTGCGCCCTCTTTTTGCTATGGGCGCTACGAAGGCGCCTTCCCTCGCTTCTTTGGTGTATTTTAGCGCAGCCGCCCACTAGAATTATTGCTCTTTCTTCTTTTTTTCAACCCCCCGTGACTGGGGTGGGTGGTTTAAGGCCAAGGGCTCAGTATGTGACCCAAATTTTCCCATTTTTCAATTTTCCCAACCTTCGTATAATGGCTCAAAATCAACATTGAATGGGCTATCTCGCTCTTTAGTTGGAGTGTCTTCTTGGGAGGGAAAAATTTTTGCTAAGAATTTTTGACTCGAGATCATCCCAACTCGTAATACTCCTAGTGGCGAACGTCGTAACCACCGCCAGCCTTATCCCCAGTGAAAACGGGAAAACCTCAATCTAATGGCTTCATCAGTCCACACAATTGATCTTGATGGTGTCTCAAATTTCCAAGAATGTGGCCAAATGTGTATTCGGATCACCCACTGGACTCCCTAAATCGATTTTCTTGAACCATGCTTATGAGGCCAGGTTTCAATTTGAAATTATTTGCATTAATGGGCTAGCGCACAATTAGGAGAAGTTAAGTTCACGGTCGCGCAAAAGTAATCCCGGATTGCCCTTTCTCGTGCCTCGTTTGTGGTGGCACGTTTACGACCCGATTTCTATTATTCCCATCGCCCCCGCCTTACGCCATTGCTCAATTCTCGCTCGCTTTCTGCTCAGTTGCTCAAGTGTCCTTTCAATATCGGATCAAAAGGAAGCAAATTAATATCTTTGGAATCTCGCATAAACAGACAAGTCAAATGAAAAAATGAAATTATAAATCCTATACTAGTCTAGATTAGGATTAAGACTACGTGGTAATAGTATTAGTTTGAAATTGGATAAAACAATCCCCTATGAACGGCGCCAAAAACTTGATCGCGAAATTCTTACCGCAATCGCGATGTCAAGTTTTAGTATAGATTTTGAAAGTAGGGTTATCGTCTCCACAGAATTGTTATCGAATTGTATACTAAGTACTATAATTAAAATAGCTTAATTCTATCTAGAAATCGAAAAGAGATGATGGTTTATTATACTAAAAATAAAACTAAAATTAAGCTAACAAATGGTTCGGACAATTTATCAAACACGTAGAACATGAATTCTAGAGGTTGATTTCACTAGTTATTCCCTATGTTTTCAATCCAGTTTATTAATCACAAGTTATCAATCTATAAGTCAATATTCCTACCGTTTCTCACTTTCTCTCTCGAGTGCAAAGTGATTCTAGGTTCCAATTTCGATTTCGACATCTCTATAAAAATCATAAATTAAACCCTAATGCGCTCAATGAATATTCTATCACAAAGGCTTCAAAAGATTCATAAACCTCTCGATTCTATGAAACCCTAGGTTATGCTATTCTATGGCCAGGCGTTCAATTACCTCTCCCGAGCGTCAAATCAAACATGCCAAACAATCGAATTATTGATCGATAATCCGGATGCAATCAAATCAAATAGATTAAATAACATGCGAATTTCATAAATCGAAATCAAAACATAGGTTCAAACGTAAGTTACATGAATCCCCTAGAAAGACGGAGTTTAGCTCATAATGGATGTACAAAAATTCATTGAGAAATAATTATACATCTCAAGAAATCGACAAAAAGAAAAACAAAGAAATAATTGAGAAGAAAAGAGAAGGAATTCTCTCTGTGTCCAGGAGAAGTGCCTCCAATTGCCGTCCCGAACCCTAGCTCGAGTCTCTTGCCTTGCGTTGTGCTCAAAATAATGTCCCCCTTTGTTTGTGCGTCTCGTGGTGTATTTATTAGTCGAAGCCCTTGAAAATGCGTCAAAAATCCCAAAAATAAAATCGGCGTATGTTCAGCCCAATAACGCCGTGACGCCGCGGCCGCAACTCTCTCCCGCCGCCGCGCTCGATCTCTCGTCTGCTGCTGATCATCCTGCGCCGTCAGCTGCGCTTATTTGTCATCCGCCGCTGCCTCATGCTGGATATCTGCTGCTGCATATTGGTCTGGCATTTGCGCGCTGCATGCCCTTGCTATGGGCGCTATAAAGGCGCCCCTCTGCTGCTGGTGTATTTGGGCGCTGCAGCCCTTAATTCCGGCGCTGCAGCGCCCACTAAAATTATTGCTCTTGTCTTTTTTTCAACCCGCTGCGGCTGGGGGTTTTAGCTATTTCTGCGACGCTCAGTATGTGACCCAAATTTTCCCATTTTTCAACTTCTAAAATGCGATGTTCACCGTCTAAAACGTTTTTTATCGTTCGCAATCAATTTCGCTACCAAAATTAGTCTGACTCACAAACGACAACCAATTACATGAATTCGACTCAAATGACGCTAAAATACTCGAAAACACCGCAAAATCCTAGTCTAGAATATTCAATACATTGGTATAAAAACCAACTTAACAAATACCCCAAACTTAGACGTTTGCTTGTCCTCAAGCAATTACGGACTCTAAAAATCGATAAGCATGAAGGAAACAAAAATAAAAACGATGACTCAACAAACTAAGCTCGAAACTTCACAAGCAAACTCATTCGTCAAATTTCGTTTTACTATCAATCAAGCATGTATTTTCACAATGTGATCATGAAGGTGGAATGTTCATGCCAACCCCGTTTTCATTATCCAGATAGATTCACGCACTCAAGTATTTTCAAAATGATCCACTTTTTGAATATAGAGATGAGATGCTTACCGGACTCCATAAGCTGGTCTTTCACACTAATCTCCACTAATGTAGGCTAATGTAACACAAGGATCAATAGGACTTTAAAATCTTGTAATGTGGGCTTAGGGTAAGGTAGGAAAATATAGGATTGATGTGGCACAAATCACCTAAACACACATTTATCACTTCAAATCACTAATTAACACTACCCTTCACTTTTTTACATCCCCAATGTTTATGAACCTTCAATCCCGCTGATTTTTTTTTTTCATTTTTTTCGAACCCCTAAACTTATTCTTTTGCATACATGGGGTTTCTTATTTTCTTTTCTCGGGCAACTTCATGCAATTAAATACACACCCTTCTCATCATACCCTCTTCAACCTTCAATATTTTTCTATACTTTGTGTGTATGAGTGATGGGTAATTAGGATTTTCACATTTATGCTCGGGTACTAGATTGGTTGCCAAATAAATGGGTTTATAAGGCTCAAAGGGGAACACTAGTGAAAATATAGTACAAAGGTAGGCATTTTAGTCTAGATTGTTCAAAGATGGCCTAAATCACTTCCTTAGTGTTACTTCACCTAGGATTTCGCCTCGACTAATGATCGACAAGTTCTAGAATCCGGTGGGATCATAAAGGAAACACTCAATCACATAAACCATCCCCAAATAAATCAACAGAGTTAAACACATAGATGGAATTAATGGAAAGAATATTAAATCACAGTTCAAACACATGCTCTTTTGACCGTTCAACTCATATTCAACAAATTCACTTAGTCATGCGGTTTCACGGTTTTACATACGCCTCGACTCGACTCTAGACTTTTTTTTTTTTTTTTTTTTTTGAACTCAAGACTCGACTCGAAGAATAAAAATAGACTACACCCCGCAAACTTAAAATGACATTGTCCCCAATGGAGAGGTGAGAAAAAGGACTTTCCTAGTAGAGGAGAGAAGGCTCCTTAAGTCATGTGGTACTACTACGTGTATAAGGTGTCTCGTATAAGCCCATAATGCATCCTGGTGCACAAGCTCGTGGGTGTTGTATGCCTCCGAGGTGTGGTCTTGTTCTTCCCCTTCGCCTTGGGCCCGACCCTTTTTTGGTTTCGCATCTTTGCAACCTATCAAGGTAGACAAGAAAACAAAACTCGTGGAACCAAGGAATTCGGTTATGGATGAGAAATCGAAAATCAAAGCCCATAGATAATGGACCCAAGTAGAAAATATAGTGCCATGTCACAAAGATAAGCATAGATATGCAAGATAGCACTAAACAATGTGAAATTGTCATTGGGGCATTTTATCAAACACCTCATATGCATGAATTTGGGCAAAGATAGTGAATGCAACTGATAACTCAATTCAATCCCGAAAATCAACACCAAGCCTAAGTCTAGCATGAGCAACCAATCCACAATCCACAAATCAACAATAATTATCCTAGCACTACTACAATCCAATCACACCAAAAATCACAAGATGGGGAAAACCATGGGGTGGGGTTTGGGAGTTGCAAACTTACCAAATAATGAGTGGAGGAGATGAATATGGTGTGTGTGGTGTTATAATGCTCCTTTGTGAAGATGGAGTGGGATATGTGATATTTGCACAAATAAGAGGGGTGGGGTATGATGCAACTTACTACTCATAAAAATGCAAAAATTCGAGAAAAAAATAAACAAAAACAACTACTAAACTAAATTAAAACTAAGAAAAAAAGTAAAAGGGGCTTGGGTTGCGTCCTAGAAAGCGCTAAGTTTGATCTTGGCCGGACTATGTCGATTATCCTCAAGTTGGGGCTCCAATAGGCATGTTATCCACATTTCCCTTAGAAACTTCCCAACCTCCAATGTCTTGACTATATTCCCACCCATCCGCTTACCATCGTTTAATTCAAATTTTAGCCTTTGTTGGTTGGATGGATGGTGAATACAACTTTATCCTCATTCACCCGCAAAGTTAGCTCTCCGTTTCTATATCGATCAAAGCCCGTCTTTGTAGCTAAAAACGGTCGCCCAAAGATGATAGGTATTTTCTTGTCCTCGTTTGCGTCCAACACTACAAAATCCACATGAAAAAAATTTATTAATTCTTACCAATACGTCTTCAATGATTCCCCACGGATAGGCGATGGATCGATCGTGCTGAACTCCGCAAAGTGATATTGGACGGCTTCACCTCCCGAGCCCAAACTTCATCACATCGAAAGAGATATAAGGTTCACACTGGACCCAAGATCACAAAGTGGTTTCTCAAAGAAAACTCCTCCAATAGTCCAAGGAATAGTGAAACTCCCTGGATCCTTCATTTTTACGAGGTAGTTTACTTTGGACTATTGCACTCTGATCCTCTGTCAAATAGATAGTCTCAAAATCTTCTAACTTCATTTTCTTGGATTCCATTGGTTTCGCATAAATCGGTAATTCTTCGGGGCCAGGCTAAATTTTTGCTTCCTTTTTCCCGTAAAGCGCATTGCGGTGCTCGATTAACCTTTGTATCACTTGGGAACTTTCCTTTTGTTGCAATGAATTCACGGTACCGTAGCCAACTAACCCATTTGTGTCTCGATCGACCTAATATCGTCTCCATTGTGCTCATCTTAGTATTCGGACCATCAATCTGCGCCCACTCCTATTCATTCGATTCCTGGTCTTTCCGATGAATGAGCCGAGCATCTCCTCTAGCGATCGCTTCTTTTCACCTCCGAGTGCATTGAACTGGATGGGTTTGGATAACCTTGGGAGGTGGATTCAATACGTTCCTATTGTTGCTATAAGAGAGATTATCATGATTGTGAAGTCCGGGAGGTAATGAGTTGGTAATGAATTACCTCTGTTATTAAAATCCCGGTTATTCACATAATTGACTTGCTTGGCCGTGAGTGGTAATTTTGCATGAACAAGTGCGGGTGGAAATGCGACTTCTTTGTGGTGTGCCTTGAGTATTCATGATTGCCAATTGCTTTGTCAGACTCGAGATTTGAGCTGCCAAAGCTGACATTGTATCAAGCTCAAGAACACCGGCAACTGGCTTCGGCGCTGATCTCTCGGAGGGCCATTGATAGCTGTTTGTGGCCATTTCTTCAAGTAGAAGTAAGGATTGAGTCGGTGTTTTAGCCATCAATATACCTCCGATCTTGCATCTAGTATCGTCTCGTATGCCCATTGCCCAATGTAAAAATATCGAACTCTCTACCGGTCTGCATAGCCATCTTTGTGGGCATCTTCGCAATGCAGATCTTTAAATCGCTCCCAACCTTCGTATAATGGCTCAAAATCAATCTGTTGGAAGTGGGCTATCTCGCTCTTTAGTTGGAGTGTCTTGCTGGGAGGGAAAAATTTTGCTAAGAATTTTTGACTCAGATCATCCCAGCTCGTAATACTCCCAGGGGCGAACGTCTGTAACCCGCCTGGCCTTATCCCAGTGAAAGCGGAAAAACCTCAATCTAATGGCTTCATCGGTCCACCATTGATCTTGATGGTGTCGCAAATTTCCAAGAATGTGGCCAAATGTGTATTCGGATCACCCACCTGGACTCCCCAAATCGATTTTTGCTGAACCATGCTTATGAGGCCCGGTTTCAATTTGAAATTATTTGCATTAATGGGCTAGCGCACAATTCCGGAGAAGTTAAGTTCACGGTCGGCGTAAAGTAATCCCGGATTGCCTTTTCGTGTCTCGGCTGTGGTGGCACATTTACGACCCAATTTCGTTATTCTCATCGCCCCCGCCGCCGCCATTGCTCAATTCTCTGCTCGCTTTTTTGCTCGGATTGCTCGAAGTGTCCTTTCAATATCCGGATCAAAAGGAAGCAAATTAATATCTTTGGAATCTCGCATAAACAGACAAGTCAAATGAAAAAAATGACATTATAAATCCTATACTAGTCTAGATTAGGATTAAGACTACGTGGTAATAGTATTAGTTTGAAATTGGATAAAACAATCCCCGGGCGGCGCCAAAAACTTGATCGCGAAATTCTTACCGATAAATGCGATGTCAAGTTTTAGTATAGATTTTGAAAGTAGGGTTATCGTCTCCACAGGATTGTTATCGAATTTTATACTAAGTACTATAATTAAAATATCTTAATTCTATCTAGAAATCGAAAAGAGATGATGGTTTATTATACTAAAAATAAAACTAAAATTAAGCTAACAAATGGTTCGGACAATTTATCAAACACGTAGAACATGAATTCTACAGGTTGATTTCACCTAGTTATTCCTATGTTTTCAATCCAGTTTATTAATCACAAGTTATCAATCTATAAGTCAATATTCCTCTTTGTTTCTCACTTTATCTCTCGAGTGCAAAGTGATTCTAGGTTCCAATTTCGATTTCGATATCTCTATAAAAATCATAAATTAAACCCTATTGCACTCAATGAATATTCTATCACAAGGCTTCAAAAGCTTCATAAACCACTCGGTTCTATGAAACCCTAGGTTATGCTATTCTATGGCCATGCGTCCGATTACATCTCTCGTGCGTCAAATCAAACACGCCAAACAATCTAAATTATTGATCGATAATCCGGATGCAATCAAATTAAATAGCACAAATAGATTAAATAACATGCGAATTTCATAAACGGAAATCAAAACATAGGTTCAAACGTAAGTTACATCAATCCCCTAGAAAGATAGGTTTAGCTCATAATGGATGTACAAATATTCATGGAGAAATAATTATACATCTCAAGAAATCGACAAAGAAAAACAAAGAAAGAATTGAGAAGAAAAGAGAATGAATTCTCTCGTGTCCGGACGAGAAGTGCCTCCAATTGCCGTCCCAAACCCTAGCTCTAAGTCTCTTGCCTTGCGTTGTGCTCAAAATAATGTCCCCCTTTTGTATAAAATCAGCGTACGTTCAGCCTTTGAAAACGCGTCAAAAGGCCAAAAATAAAATCGACGTTCAGCCCAATAACGCCGGACGCTTGTTGGGCTGCACTCTATCCACGCTGCTGCGCGTTTTTGATCTCTCATCTGCTGATCGCTGACGCTGCGGCTGCGACTTCTAACGCTCCGGGCAGCGTAGCTTCGAGCATCGTCTGCTTCTTTGCTTGATGTGTTGACGCTTGCTGCAACTGTCATCATCTTTGGCTAGCGCAGCGCATTTATCATATCTTTTCTTTGCCTCATCCGATACTCTGCTGATATTGTCTGTGGCGTCTTTGCGACCGACCTTGCAATGGGCGTTGCGCGCGCCTTCCTTTCGCTGGTGTATTTGGGCTGCAGTTTCTTAATTCCCGACACTGCGCAGCGCCACTAGAATTATTGCTCTTTGTCGTTTTGACCCCGTATTTTGGGCGCTGGGGTTTTAAGCTGCGGCGCTTTCGTATGTGGCCCAACTTTTCCCCTTTTTCAACTTCTAAAATGCGATGTTCACCGTCTAAACACGTTTTTCATCGTTCTTAATCGATTTTCGGCTACCAAAATTAGTCCCAACTCACAAACGACAACCAATTACATGAATTCGACTTAAATGATGCTAAAATACTCGAAAACACCGCAAATTCTAGTCTAGAATATTCAATACATTGGTATAAAAACCAACTTAACAATACCTTCATCGACTTTAGCATCAAAAGCTTTTAGGTTGTCCTTGCCATTGTTGTGGATGAAGTACTTACATCCAAAGATTTTAAAATGTCCAACATTTGGCTTTCTCCCTGTCGAAATTTCATAAGGAGTTTTGGACGATTGCCTATTAATCATACACCTATTTCGAGTGTAACAAGCGGTGTTGATGGCTTCAAAGACAAAATCTCTTAGGCAATCCGACTTCACTAACATAGTCCTTATGACTTCCTTGAGAGTTCGGTTCATTCTTTCATTACTCCATTCTGTTGAGTTCTTGCAGCTGACAACTCATGAGCAATACCATTTTCAACACAATACTAAGTTATAATCCCATTGACAAACTCAGTTCCCCTATCAGACATTATCTTAATAATGGTTTGACTCTTCTCATTTTGAACTCTTCTCATCGCCTATGGCGATTTTCGCAAAGTTTCATTCTTTTTACACATGAAAATTGTCCATGTATATCTTGAATAATCTTCCACCACCACTAAGGTGTATTTCTTTCCATCGATACTTACGGTTCAACAGACCAAATAAGTCCATATGCGATAGATGCAATATCCGCTTGAAGAAGGACTTGGCTTGTCCTTCAAGGATGATTTAATTTGATTTCCCACTTGGCATGCATCACAAATGCTTTCTTTCTTGTATCTTGAGTCAGCAATCCTTCCACAAGATGACTCCTTGATAGCTAACTGATTGTCTTGAAGTTCGGTGACTCGGCTTCTTATGCCACGACTAATTTGATTCGGTTGTACTCTTTGCTAGTAGGCATGTGCTTGGTGTAGTAGTTGACTAATCCACTACATACATGTTCTTTCCGCTTGATCCTTGAAGCAAAATCTTATTTGTTTCAAAGATCCTTGATTTGGAAAACTCTCATGTTGAATCCCACATTGTAGCCTTTGTCACGAGTTGGTGATGATGCTCAATGATTGAAGTTGAGGCCTTCAACATATGCAACATCGTGATTTTCAATCCATTTTTCTTTATGGATTTTGTGCCTTTGATTTCCCATGGAGCTGCATTTCCTCCAAATATGATTGATTTCCTTGAATTTTTTGATTTCTCTTGTTTCTGTCATATGTCCGGAACAACCACTATCCATGTACTAGGTTCCTTGGCACTCAATTGTTCCCTGAACCTACAATAAAGAAAATTAGATTCTAGGTACCCATACTTGCCGGGTCCGAGGGGTTAGTGTTATAAGGTGTTCAAACCAACCTATAGACACGGATGATCCGACTCTAACAAAGTTACCACCTATCGTTCCATAATCATAATGCACATTAGCAAATTGCTTGGAGGTTTTAGGATCATACATCCTGTCTCTTTTGTATGTATGCATATGTGTTTGTTTGAGTATTTGCTTTCTTGGGGTAATAGTGGAATTTCTGTGCATTTTGGGTTTTGTGCCCGAGTGCATATGCTGCTGATTATAGCTCATTTGCCTTGGGAATGACCTATGATGAGGTTGAGGTCTTTTCCACTTTGGCTTGTATCCCATAGGTCTTTTCTTTGATATCTCATTTGATTATTCCAATCAGTTTGGCTTGGGTAATTTCTACCATTCCCATCATATGATTTTCTTTCTTTGAAATCTCTAGGGCTTTTGGTAGCTTTGTTTAGATTTCTGAGTATTTCTGTTTTGAGAGTCTTTGATGAACCTTTTCGAATTTGGTTTGAGCATCTGTCGGCAAGATACTCAGCGGCTTCTTGCCTATTCCCTTATATCCAAGGCCGTATGATTGTGATTGTGTTTTTGAGTGAGTGTAGGTGCAACATATGGTGCTTTGGATTTTTGAATTCACCTATTGCTTGAGGATCCTTTTTCCATAATTACTCTTGGGACTTGAGCATGCACAAAGGAATTAAATTCAATGTCTATCTTGTCACCACTTTCTTTTTGTGTCATTATATGTTCATCCAATGATTTGGATGCCTTAGTGAATGAAGAAATTACATTTTTAAGATCATTTTTCCTCTTTTCTCATGTGACTAAGTACTAAGCTTGGATCTTGGCAATTTCAGCCTTCAGCTTAGTATTCTCATCAGCTATGTGACTTAGAGTACTCAACTCTTTGGTCAGCTATGAGTTTTGGCATTTAAGCTAGCTATTTTCCTCATTTAGTAGTGTGTGAGAGGTTTTGATGTGCTCAAAATCTTTCATCATTTTTCCAATAGAATCATAAAGATCTGTGAGTGACGAAGTGTTTGTGTCACAATCACTATCACTAGAATCAGAATGAGATGAGTTAGAGTGTGCCTCATCTTCTTGATCTTTTGAATCTTGTTCTTTGGCAATGAGGCATATCAAAGCCTCTTCTTCTCAGTCACTTGAGTAGTCTGCTTCACTACTATCTGAGTCTGTTGGTTCCTTGCACTTGGCTGTTTCAGCAGTCTCAGCAGCCAACATGGCTTTCTTCTTTTCTTGTCTTCTTTCTCTGAAGACCTTTCTATCCTCTTCATTTATGTATTTGTTGACTGGTGGATAAGGAGAGTCAACAGCAAAATGTCCTGGTTGCTTGTAGTTCCAACATAGGTTCTAAGCCCTCTGCAAGTCAGCTCTATCAGTCCTCGGATTATCGGCTCTACGATACTCGGTTCTTTGATGTTGACTCTCTTGGGTTGTATGTCCTCCCTTGCTTTGGAGGGTGTTGAGTGTCTTCTTGAAGATTCACCCTTGTTCCTTTTATATTCTTATTGAAGAACTTGTTGAACCTTTTTACCATTAGGGCAATCTCCTCTTGGTCTATTGTCTCCTTTGATTTAGCGGCCATGAGTGCATTTGTCTTAGGCACAACTTTTCTCCTCTTGTTCCTTTTTCTCATCTCAAACTCATATGCTTTGAGGTCGAGAATAACTCTTGATTAGATGTTTTGGAGAGGTCCATGGAATGTCTCGGGGCCATGACCTTGATTCCCACTCGGTGGGGAGAGACCTTAGAATCTTCATACACATCTCCTTTTCGTGTACTCCTTTCCCAGTGAAAGCTCATTGGTGATTTCTATGAATGAAGCATCCCATTTCCGGGTCCGACTTTCTCGCAATCATTTTAAAATTTTCAAATTTTTGGACAAGACCTTGATTAATTTATTTTCTTTGATTTGATCGGATCCTTCTGAGATCAAAGTGAGTTTTTTTCAAATTTCTTTGGTTGTTTTACAAGATTTGACTTAATTAAACATAGCCTTGTCCAAGGTTTTATAAAGAATGTCCTTGGAACATTGTCAAGATTGTATCTCTTTTGATCTTCGTTGGTCTGTTCACAACGAGGTTTTTCAACCATAGCAGGTTTGGGCTCTGGTGGTGCAACATCCTCTCTTTCAGCAGGAGGTGCTATTCTCACAACAGTGTTGACCTTTAGGATTTGAAATGGCCCATCCTCTATGACTAGCCACATTTCATCATGCAGGGCTGATAGGCGAGCCTGCATACGAATTTTCCAATCATCAAACTCTTCCACAGTAAACATTGGTATGCGAGTTAGATTTGCCTCCATGATAATAACTTTGCTTTTGAAATAAATGCTTTAAAAACTCAAGTATTGATTTTTGTTTTTTGAAAAGAATGAGATCTAGTTCAAGTAACCACTTGTAGGTCCCCAGGGGTGAGTAGTAAGGTTTAGAGGGGGGTTTGAATAAACCTTACTAATTTTTCACAATTTAGTCCTTTTAAATTATTTTCGAGTTTTACACAAATCAACTTAGTCCTGAGGAACAACTAGGTTGGCTTACTCAGCAAAGTTACCCACTCAACAAACTCGACTGAGATGTTGATAGTATAACTTAGCTGTTTTCAGCTAACACTTAGAATAATGATTGATTTGGTTTTGTTCACCTAGGAAGACTTTTCACCCTTTTTATTATAACTTAGCGGTAGATATAAAATAAGTGCAAGAAATAAATATGATGTAAGTAAATAAGACACAAGCAATTTTTAAAGTGATTCGAAGATGGGGTAATTCATCTAATCCACTCTTCTCCAACTCCTGGAGGAAACCACTAGGTAACAAGATCTTGGTTACAAAGCGGTCAATAGTCCGAGTCAGCTTTGATCACACAACCAGCTGCTCCTGGGACTCAACTTCTTCACAAAATAGCCGTCTTGCTACTTCAACTCCTTCAAACTCTTGGATTTGATCACACATCCCTCCAACGAGTCTAAAGCCTCTGGTTCAAACTTGAACCTCACTACTTCTCCTTCAACCTTGGAGAGTAGACCCCTTTATTCTTTAAACAGGATTTCCTCAACTGGTGAAGTAATCTTTCCTTCACTGAATGTGTTTGATTGAGTTCCTTCGAATTTTGGCTTGAGGATATCTTTGAAAGCTTGAGAGAATTTGCAGGTTATTGCTTGATTGCTTGTATGCTAGTAATGAACTCGGTCCCTATCTCTCACTTGCTTCCTCAGCTTTTTATAGTGCACATTTAAAAATATGCCCGTTGAAGAGATAAGCAATTTTTAAATAGCACTTCTTGGTCGTTGGCTTGTCTTTTCTTGATCTGCATCTTGTGATGGTGACATTTCCTTGTTTTAATAAAGTGTGCAGCTTTTCAGGTTATGACACACGCTCAGTGCTTCCCATTGGTTCATTCCTTTTGCACGCTTCTGGGATGAGTACTTTTAGACATGGCAGCATGGACGTATTACTATAATAAGTAATGTCCTTGAATTTTGTACAACAAATTTATCACAGTCGACTTGACTTGACAGCTGCTTTACCCTTTTGTCTTGAGTCAGCTCCAACCTTTTAGGAACGACTAACTGTCTGTCAGCTGACAGACTCAGCTTTTTATTGACTTGACTGCCACTTCTCCACCCTTCACTCAGTTGTCTCATAGCTAGGTCTTCTCTTCGATCTTCAGTCGAGTCTTGTAATCTTCAACTTGGCTGACTCCAACTCATCTTATTCAGCCCTATTTTTTTACACATTGAATTACATAGAAAATGGGGTGTCAACTTCCTAATCTAGGTTTTACATGGTATCATCAAAATCTAAACATAAATTTTCCTAACATGTCTTTTATTTGTTTGGCATTAGTTAAGAAAATTGGGTATTCGAGCATGATGCGAAAAATAAGCATGTGAGCTTTTGTGCCTTTAGTTGCTTTATCTTATGCAGTTTATTTTTTTCTTGAGTGTGTCATTCATGATTGATAGAACTCTAGAACTTGCTCTGGTATCTTCATTGAAGTCATGTGTGTGTGCAATTTTTGAAAATGATTTAAGGCCATCTTTGTTTTAGCTTACTTAGCCTATAAAGTCTATCTATGAACTCATGATTCCCTAGTTAGCCACTTTGAGCCTTAACTTTTTTTTGTTAGCCACATTTTTATCCCAAAAATTACTTGAGCTTATAGAAAATAAATAAGTTTGGGGAAGATATGGTGAAAATTATGAAAAAGAGAGAAAGTTGGCAAAAGAATGAGGGACGAGCAGTGAATAGGTGAATGAACGAAGAATAAAGCTCAAAAAGAAAGAAAATCTCTGAAAATAAAGAGAGAAAAATCAAGCCAAAGAAAGAGAGCTTCAGGCTAAAAAAGAAAAAAAAAAAAGGCAAAAAGGCCTAAGAATGGAAAAAAAAAAAAGAAGAGAAAGGGTGGAGTTGAGTTGAAAAAGAATATATCTTGAAAAAAATGAGTTTTATGATAAAATTAGGTTGGTGGGTTGCAAGTGTGTGCTTAATTTCTATTTGTTCAAGTCAAGTCACTTAATCCAAATTTTTCCTACCCTTACCAATGAGCCTACACATTGTAGGGTCCCGGGGGTGTGAGTGTAAGGTTTAGAAGGGGGGTTGAATAAACCTTACCAACTTTTCGATTTAGTCCTTTTAAATATTCAGAGTTAATACTTCACAGATGTGTCCTTGATGGACAACTAAGTTAGTTAATCAAATAGAGTTAGTTACTCAAATGAGACTGGATCGAGTTGTTGATAGAATAATTCATTGTTTTGACTAAAGATTTAACTCGATTGTGATTTGTTTTTATTGGAAGACTTAACACCCTTGAATTTGGTTAAGTTTATTTTAATACTCGGTTTTAGCACTCAGTTGATTATCAATTGGATAGCAAATTTATCAGCAGATATAAAAATAAGATGCAGAATTTAAAGTGTTGAAATGTAAATAACACAATAAGATTTTATAGAGGTTCGAAGATGGGGTAATTCTTCTACTCCTCTCTTCTCCAACTCCTGGAGGAATCCACTAAGTATTGATCAAGATACGAGTGGTTAACAGTCCGATACAAGTCTTGATCACACGGTGACTTGATCCTTTGGGACTCAATCTGGAGATGCCTTGGTCACGCGGTGGCTTCACGACGACTCGGCCTTTCTTCAGGCAGGCGGTTGCTTGCTACTACAACCCACTTGCTCAAGCTTCTTGGATTTGATCACGAAGCCCTCCAAAAACTTGAGACTGGTTCGACCTTGAACCTTTCTACAATTCTCCGTGGAATGTAGACCCCTTGATTCTTCAAAAATTTCCTCTTCAACTGATTGAAGTTATCTTTCCTTCACAGTGAGTGTTAGATTGATTTCCTTCGTAATGTAGGCTTGAGGATTGATCTTGAATGATTTGAGAATATATTAGGTTACAGTTCAGATGTTTGCTCGAATGTTCGTGGTTCAGGTAACCTTCTCTCAGAGTTATTCCTCAGCCTTTTATAGTGATCTTTCAAAAATGCTAGTTGAAGAGATAGGCTTATTTTTTGAAAGTCACTTGTGGTCGTTGGCTTGTCTTGTTGCGATCCTTGAAATTGCCACTTCCTCGTATGAATTGTTCTTGACTTTTCGTAGTTCGACATGGTGCAGTGCTTCCCATTGGTTTATTTCTTTTGCACGCTTCTCGAATCGAGCACTCCAAGAAAGGTAGTATGGAGCTATTACATGTTTAAATAATTCTCTTGATTTCGGCAATGAGATATCTTTGATTGTCTTAACTTGATCGCATTTTCTTAACATCCCCAGGTGACTTTGAGTCGACTTCCAATCATTTGATGACTCTTTGTCACTTCAACCTTGAGACTTGGTGTCTTGAGTTAACTTGATCGATACTTCACTCACCGCATCTAATTTGCACCTTGATCGAGTTCCCGTCTTATCTTTTCGCCATACTCACCTGCCTCGCAATGAGTCTTCCTTCTAGTCTCCAGTTGTCTTCTTACATGTTTAGACATAGTGACTTAACTCAAAGCTTGACCAGCCCTATCTATTACAATGCAATTTACAACAAAAAGATGGGGTGCCAACTTCCTATTTTAAGTTTTTGCATGGCATTCATCAAAATCTACAAAATAATTTCCCAACAATTTCCCCCTTTTTGATGATGCCAAAACTTAAAACATCCATACAATTATTTAACAACAAAGATACATACTGGACAAATGTAGAACCACGAATGTATGTTTAGAATCGATCTTTTATTGATCATAACATCCTTGTTCTTTACATAGTCACATTTTACAGAGTGTATCGAGCTTAAGCCCAAAATAAAATGTATCGAGCTTAAACGGGGCTTAGACTAACCATCTTTGTTCTATATCTACTCACATACGTAAATTACATAATTTTATTCAATATACTGAGAAGACTTACATAAAGTGTATTTACATAGTAAAATACATGAAGGGGTGGACAAAGAACACTTCATCTCCTTCGCCGCCTCCTTCTTTTATCTTCTTCACTCTGTCATCTTTCGACCTTTTCGTTTTTTCTTCTCATCTTCACCGCTTTCTTTTTCTCATACGCCTTCCGGGCTTGACTTCATCTCTTCTTAGTCTTTCTTGTCTTTCTTCCCATAGCTTGAGTTTGTCTTTTATTTTCTTCTTCAATTCTCTTCACATACAAAGATTGTTCCAAGCCACTTGCAGATTGGCTACTTCGTCAAATCAGCCCAATAGATCCCTCCTTTCTTATGCGGATCTATGTACTCAATGTTTTTGGGCGAGTTCTAGGTCTGAAACCTCTTCCTCCACCATCGCTTCTTCCTCCGCCTCGGGCGTGTATTATCTTGGGGCTTCTTTTTCCCATTTGAGTGACTAGCAGAGTGACCAGCAGAGTATTGCCGGTGGTTTCTTTCTGTGAGCTTCTTCACATAGTGTGAGACCTTTTTCCCAAGACAAATCCAGGCTTGAGCCATGGACATGTTTGCGAAGTAACCTTCGAGATGCGAGCGTCTTAAATTCATCACAGATCTTGGCTCGATTCCGCATCCGAAATGGCATAGGTGTCTCTATCTATTGGAAAGCCTCCATGTTGTTTGAGAATATCCATAACTCGAGCATTCATTCTTCCTTCCACTTCCTCCATCCCCGCTTCAACTATCTTTCTTTCTCTTCAGCCATTGGTGCAGAGTGTTGGAGTGGTAGAGTCATCGGGAGTTTCTTTGATAATATCGTGTGACAAGACCTTGTTGGGGGTTTTAGCAATCATCAAGGTCACATCTTTTGAGCCTTCCCCCTCAACAGACTTCCTTTTCTTCTCTCTTATTAATGCCTCGGCTATCTTTCCCTTCACAGTTGTTTCCTCCTTCTCGCCTTCAGGTCCTTCGGTAGCGTTTAGGTATTCCTCTTCCCCTTTTTGGCATCATCAAAGGAGAGAGGAACCCCTGGAAACAAGCTAGCAAGCAAGAAGTCGAGTCTGGCACGATAGTTGAGTTCTCGTCAATCTGGCTGCGGAGTAAGCCGCACGAAACTCGAGAGCGAGTGGGGTTGGATTCATTTGCTACCAACTTCATCTCGGCCATGAGGAGATCGAATTTTCAATCCATATTCTCTTCCACACGCAGGAGCTCGTTTTTATTATGTTCACGCAGCAGACTTTATCTCTCGTAGTATGAGATTCATGCATTTGTTCAATGTGCTCTTGCAATTTTGTCTTTGCATCAACATTCTCGGTTCGCTGGACCAACAACTTGTTGAACAATGTTTCGAAATATCGAGCTTGTTCCACACACATTGTTTTCGCTATTGCCACCACACCGGATCCCGACTATGATGCCTCTCAAATCAGCGGTGAGGTTGGCGCCCCTGTTATCCCTCATGTCCGCCGAGGCCTGGTGCCTCTCCATCCGTTCAATCTCAAGCAAATAGGGCTTTGAACACCTCCCGAATCTAAAACCGCTTCCTCTGTTTTTGGTGACGGCCTGAGTCAAAGTCATAGTTAGCATTTGGAACAATGGTGTCACGATGGAATGATTCTATGAAAGAATCATCATGTGCAATCGAATTTGTTCAATTATAAGCGGTGCTCGTGAAGTTCCTTGTGCGGTCGAACCCTGCTGCTTTGGGGAGCCTGCGCGATGGACTCTGTTTGGTGGGTCTGTTTTGAAGTCGACCCACTTGCGAGCCTCATTTGTCTCAACAGCCTTCGTCGATCTCATTGGTTTTTCCAAATGAGTTGATCGGGTCCTTGGCCTTATCGAAGCGTCATCGGACGATGATGAGATTTCCATGGGTGGCTCAACATCAAAGGTGAATGTTTGGCGAGTAGTCTTGAGGTCGACTTACTCGTGGTTGGAACATCCTCAACTAAGTCTTTGGGATCGATCCAGGGGGATGACTACCATCATCGTCTCCTTCCGATCCCGAAAGGTTACATCGGATTATCCTTGGAATCGTGAAGAGCACTTATCTCCTTTTCGATGGATCAATGATAGCAGGATGGATGTTCGTGCTTCGGTTTCTCTACCCTGGGAAGTCTCAACCTCCCGTTGGCCTTCATTACCTCCTGCAGTCTCAAGCTGCAGGCGAGGCCTGGACATCCCTTTCGGCTGTTGTCATTGTCTTGGGGTCTTTTCGAGGTGGCATCCATTGGAGTCTCAACTCCATGGATTGTACTTTCATTGCCCCAGTGTTAACTCCCAGGCGTTCCTTCATGTGCCTCGGATCGCATCGCAGCGTCATTATCTCCGCAGAGCAGATTGGCATTTCAGTGAGACAGTCACAATCGCCTCGAGCCTCGTCGGTGACAACTTTGTGTGTATTCTCGTGATTGATCCTTCTCCACTTCGTCTCCTAAATTCATTGTGGAGTCGTGCAGCAGACCTCCGACCTGCTTTGCGGTGGAGGGAGTTTCCTCACCGGTGGCATACCGGTGAGTGACTTGGAGTGGGGTCACTCGTCTCGGACTCGGCCTGTTCCCACCGAGTATTCAGCCGTTGGGGCGGTGGTAAGACACATTCATTAAGGGTTGGCTCGACCTGGGGTCCCCACACTCCCGGTTTCATCGCCAATTCCTAATACCTTCCTACGAATGAGTGGGGAAGTGGTGGCGCAGAAACGTGTGGCAATATCTGCACCACTCCCATTGGGTCTATCTCCGGTGTGATTTGGAGGACTCTCCTAGTCCCTCCATCATTCTTTGCTCATGAAGGATTCTCGACGCTTGCATTGCTTGCCTGCATTTGCAACTCTTCCGTGGCAAAGAACAGGGTCCAGATCCTCATCACTTTCTCGATAGGACATCAAGGTGAGGGTGTGTATGATCGGTGGTGCGGTGAGAGGGGAGATCTTTGGCCTTCTCACGTGCCTCTGCGTCCTCGCCGCTTTAGTCCGTTCGTTTTCTTTTCGAATCTATAGTATATTGATGCAATTATCCTCATCAAGGGCTTGCAAAGACCTTTGTGTCCACCTCAAGAAACCTCGAAGAGTTCTTCTTCCTCAAGAATGAACTCGGATTTTCAAATCGTACTCTGGATAGGCTCGGCTTCCATTTTCTCCACTCTCAGACGATTTTGGATGTCTGGATACAATGGAGAGTACATGATTACATCGTCTTCTTCATTCTCTTTCTGGCCCTCGTTTCCGGGGATTAAGGGTAGCAGACTTTTTGCCGCTCAACATCCTCTGTAGCCTCTGTTACGGTGGAGAAACAACCCGTCAACAGGTGATTCGGTTGACTCAACCATTCCTTGTTCCTCACTGCTCGTCTTACACTGGGTCTTCGATTTGCCTCTCATTGATCGGCCTCAGCAGACTTGGCCGTTTCATCGATCACGCCGGAGACTCTACTTCTCGTGAGTCTCGGGTATCTTCTCCGGTGAGTGGTCGACTCGGCCGGTTTCTCAAGCTCGAACGCTTGAAAATTCTTCTTCTTCTCCGTGTTTGTACCGAGAGGGATTTGGTTCGGATAAGGTTTCTTCGAGTCTTGGGCGGCGGGGGCCGTGTCGTTGTTTTCTTTTGAGGCTGGCCGTCTTGGCTTATCGATTCTCCTTTTCTTGACGACCGGAGAAGGTATTTGGGATTCCTTCTCCACTGCGGGCTGCAAAGTGGGAGACACTCATCATGGGCGGGTGACTCTACCTGCAGGGCGGGGAGCAGATTTCTTTTTCTTTCTTTGCAGAGCAACAGCTTTCTTCTTAGCATTTGCAGGAGCGACCTTTTTCTTTGGAGGAGAAGAAACAACTGTATCTTGTGGTCGGTGATTCCCCCTCACTCGTATCATCTCTCTTAGCGTAGGCTCTCTTCATGCGCCATAGAGGTTTGATCGAGCATCCTCTTGTTTACATAGAACGCCTTTCCATGTCGAAGAGGGACTCCTTTTACCTCCATCACCGGCCAATCACCAGGCCGTATCCTAGGGAACCTCCAAACGTTCCATCCTCCTTGAAGGATTTGTTCCCAACGTTCGGGCAGAGTCATTTGTAGACAAACTCGGCCCGATTCACTTTTCTGTTCTTCAATGATCGCAGCCATTACGATCAACTTTTTTTGATTTGGTCAAAGCTACCAAATTTGATATCTATGCATTTGGCAACGATGTCCCGCAATTTGTGGTAGTCCTCCTTCTGACCTCTTATTAGTCGGTAGACTACTTTCTCAAAGATAGTCGGACTTGGCTACTTCCTTCCAAGCGGTAGTCGGTCAACATCAACTTCATTGATTTCCAACATTCCTTCCGCCGGAATAACAAGCGGTGTTACGCCAAATCCTTAAGCGTAATGATGAACTCCTTTCCATGAAAGAGGACTTGATGCCCTCATCGTGAACCTCGGTGTTCACGTAGAACTGTGCGACCTCTTCCACATAGGTCATCGAAACTCCAACGTCGAAACGGTTTCGACCCGGATGTTTCCAATTTCTCAAAGAATCTTCTTCACTAGGGTGTCGTCGGACCCCTGCTCCACCATACCATCGAAATCCACAAAGAGACCGGTGTGGATTTGTTTTCCTAGCTTGACAAAATCATGAGTGGATGCCATTTCTCAATATTTTACCGAACGAAACTTTAGAAAATTTTGCTTTTGCTTTCGAGAGAGAGAGATGAACATTTTTTGGTAAAGTGTCGGAGAAACGGACAAAAATGGTTTAAGTATGGTTCATGAAAGGCGTGCGGGTGGTTTTTGAAATGTGGTCAAAATCAACGGTTTAGATCTTGCACGCCGATTTGCATTTAATGTCTCGTATTTAATGCGGCAAAGCATTTATATCCAATCACAATCTTGGTGTGTAGCTTTTTCTGTACATGTCATAATTATCTGACGTCATTCTTAAAAACATTCCCGCTTAGTAAAAACGATTGTGTTTTTGTCACTTTGCTCATAAATGACTCACTTGCCCCTTAGCCGATTTAACTCTTCTTTCCTCGCATGTAAGTACTTTCATTTTGTGCCAACTAACTCGCAGACAAATTGTCTTTCCGATACTGGCTAATTCACTTAGCTGATTTGAGAGTTGACTCTTTTTCCCTTTTCGTGTTTCATTTCTTTTCTTTGAGTCTTCCGAGTGTCAACTCACCAATTAATCCTAACTCATCGGAGTTCTTCCAATCTTGACTCACATAATGGTTTTGTGAATATGGCGCCCAACTGTTTATCGGTTGAAATATATTCAAGGTGATGTCCTTCTTTTCAACATGATCTCTTATGAAGTGATATCGACATCGATATGCTTTGTTCTTGAGTGCAACACAGATTTTGAGTGATTGCAATTGCACTTGTGTTATCACACATGATTGGAATTTCCTTTTCTTCAACTTCATAGTCTCTCTTTCTTTGTCTCATCCATAGGACTTGGGCACTGTGTTTGCCCCGCAGCCTATGTATTCTGCCTTGGTGTAGAGGTGGCTATTGAATTTTGCTTTTTGCTAAACTAGGAAATTAGCCTATTTCCAAGCATTTGACATGTGCCGAGGTGCTCTTCTGTCAACTCTACATCCAAAGATAGTCGAGTCCGAATAGCCAATTAACTTGAATCCACCTTCCTTTGGATACCATAAGCCAACTTTTTGGCTTCCTTTCAAATATCTCAAGATCCTCTTGTCATTTGTGATCATATTGCTTTCTTTTGGAGTAGATTGAAATCTTGCACATACACCTACGGCAAAGGTGATGTCCGCCCGCTTTGTAAGATAGAGCAATGATCCAATAAGTGTTTTGTATCTTGTTTGATCTACTGGGCTTGCCATCCGCATCCATGTCCATTTTGGTGATGTATTCATTGGTATTTTTATCAAGACTTCTCTTCCATACCAAATTTCTTCATTAAATCTCTACGGTGTATTTGTTTGACTTATGAATGTTCCATCCTTCATTTGTTTCACTTAGAGTCCAAGGAAGAATGTCGGACTCTCCCATCATGCTCATTTCGAATTTGCTTTGCATGAGGTTTAAAAATTTATCACACGGCTTTTTGTTTGTGGATCCAAAAATGATGTCATCCACATATATTTGAACAAGCAAAGTATGCTCTTCCTGTCTTGAATTTTGAAGAGTGTTTTATCCACTTTTCCTTGTGTGAATCCATTCTCATCGGGAATTGTGATAATGTATCATACCATGTTCGTCGCCTGTTTTAATCCATATAGAGCTTTCTTGAGTTTGTATACCTTATCTCCAAGAATCTTCTCGCTCAAATCTTGGAGGTTGTTCAACATATACATCTTCTACCAATAAACCATTAAGGAATGCACTCTTTACATCCATTTGATATACAATAAAGTTCTTGTGAGCTGCATAGGCAAGAAACATCCTTATGGCTTCCAATCTTGCCACAGGAGCAAAAGTTTCATCAAAATCTATTCCTTCTTCTTGGCAATATCCTTTGGCTACCAGTCTTGCTTTGTTTCTTACCACAGAACCTTCCTCATTCATCTTGTTTCTGAATACCCATTTAGTGCCAATAACATTTTGATGGGTAGGTCTTTGAACCAGTTCCCACACTTTATTTCTTTCAAACTGATTCAGCTCTTCTTGCATGGCTTGAATCCAATGTGTGTCATCCAATGCTTGTGACACATCTTTAGGCTCTATTTGTGAGATGAAGCAGGTAAACATTGCTTCTTGTTGAGTTCTGGATCTTGTTTTGACACCTTCTCTTACATCTCCAATGACTAGTTCTGGTGGATGGTCTCTCAGCCATCTTACATCAGGTTGGAGTAAGTTAGCTGGATTCAGTCGTCTTGCAGCTATGTTGCTTTGATCAGCTCTCTCGTCATCACTTAGCTGCAGATTTTCCAATTGTTTTTGAGACTCAGCTATCTCATCTTCATCTGGGTTTATAATTCCGGCTTGAACCAAAGATAGGGAATCTTCGCATGGTTGATTGATTGACTTATCGGTGACTCTTCAATGTCTTCTTCATTTACATTTGGCTCATCAAACACCACATGAATGGATTCCTCTGTAACCATAGTTCTCTTGTTGAGTACTCGTAGGCTTTGCTTCACCGAGTATCCCAAGAAAATACCTTCATCGACTTTAGCATCAAAAGCCTTTAAATTATCTTTGTCATTGTTATGGATGAAGCATTTGCATCCAAATATTCTAAAATATGCAACATTTGGCTTTCTCCCCTGTCCAAATCTCATGGGGAGTCTTTGTCATTTGTCATTTTATCATGCATCTATTTTGAGTGTAGCATGTTGTGTTTATTGCTTCACCCCAAAATCTTTTAGGTAGCCCCGCTTGCCTAACATGGTCCTTGTCGCTTCTTTGAGAGTTCTATTCTTCTTCTTTCGCAACTCCATTCTCTTTGTGGAGTCCTTGTCTGCAGATAATTCATGACCAATACCATTTTCAATAGAATATCGAGTTATTATACCATTGACAAACTCAGTTCCTCTGTCAGATCTTATTTTGATAATGGTTTGACTTTTCTCATTTTGAATCCTCTTCATTTTGTGGTAGTTTCGTAGAGTTTCTTTCTTCTTACACATGAATATTGTCCATGTATATCTTGAGTAGTCATCTACTACCACCAAGGTGTATTTCTTCCCACTTATGCTATTTGGTTCAACTGGACCAAATAGATCCATATGTAGAGATGCAATATTCTTGTTGAAGATGGACATGTCTTTTCTTTGAATGATGATTTGATTTGTTTTCCCTTCGACATGCGTCACATATACTCTCCTTCTTGTATCTCGAGTGCGGAAGTCCTTCCACAAGATTGCTTACGGCAAGCTTGTTAATTGTTTTGAAATTCAGGTGACTAAACTTCTTGTGCCACAACCAACTTGATTCAAATTGTTTGTGCTCTTTGCTAATAGACAGGTGCTTGGTGTTGCGATTGACCAATCCACGACATACATGTTCTTTTGTCGCATCCTTGCAACACAACTTCATTTGATTCAAGATCCTTGATTTGGCATATACCCATGTTAAATCCAACATTATAACCTTTGTCACGAGTTGGTGGTGCTTAGCAAGTTGAAGTTGAGTCCTTCAACATATGCAACATCGTAATTTCTAATCCATTTTTCTTGATGGATCCAATGCCTCTTATTTCTCCCGGAGCTTCATTTCCTCCAAATATGACTTTTGCACCACCTGACTTCCTTGAATTTTGACAGATTTTTCTTGTTTCTGTCATGTATCCGGAACAACCACTATCCATGTACCAGGTTCCTTGGCTTTTCACTTTCCTTGAACCCGCAATCAAGGAAATTAAGTTTTAGGTACCCATACTTGTCCGGGTCCGAGGGGTTAGTATTGTAAGATGATCCAACCAACCTATAGCCAAATGATTTGACTCTAAGGGGTTGCCATCTATTAGTCCCATAATCATAATAAATTTTGGCAAATTGCTTGGGGTTCTAGGTTCATACATTTTGTCTCTTTTGTCCGTATGCATGTGTATGTGTTTTAGCAATTGCCTTCTTTGGGTAGTTGTGATGTCTCCGAGTGTAGTACCTAGGTGCATATGTGTCTTTGATGAAAGCTCTTATACCTTTGGAATGGCCTTTCTTTGAGTTCTAGGCCTTTGCCATTTGGGCTTATATTCCATAGGTCTTTGCCGATAGTTCACATTATTCCAATCGGCTTGGCTTGGGTGCTTTCTACCATTCCCTTCATATGAATTTCTTTTATAGAACTTATGGGGTTTTTGGTAGCTCTGTTTCTTCTTTACTGAGTATTTCTGTTTGGAGTTTCTTTGAGGAACTCGGTGGATTTTTTCTCGGATGTCCTCTTAGCACACTCAATCGGGTCGTTTTCCTTTTCCTTTATAACCAAGGCCGTTTGCTTGTGATTGTGCTTTTGAATAAATGTGTGTGCACCATTTGGAGTTTTGGATTTTGAGATACTTCATTACTTGAAGATCCTTTTTCCAAAATCACTTTTGGAGCTTGACATAGCACAGAGGAATTAAATCCTAAGCATGTCTTGTCTCCACATTCTCTTTGACTCATAATAAGATCATCCAATGATTTAGATGGCTTAGTGAATGAGGCAATCACATTTTTGAGGTCATTTTCCTCTTTTCTATAGAAACTATCTCTCGCTATTAGCTTAGCATTTTCGGTCTTTAGACTTTCATTCTCATCGCCTATTTGACTTAGAGTACTCGGCTCCTTAGTCACCGTTGTGAGTTTTGGCTCTTGAGTAGGTGTTTTCCTCATTTAGTAGTGTGTGTGAGGATTTAATGTGTTCAATATCTTTCATCATTTTGCCTAATGAATCATAAAGATCAGTGGGTGATGAAGTGTGTGTGTCACGATCACTATCACTAGAATCCGAGTGTGATGAGTTAGAGTGTACCTCATCTTCTTGGTCGGGTTGGTCTTGTTCCTTGGCCATCAAACGGATCAAGGCTTCTTCTTCAGAGTCACTTTAGTAGTCGGCCTTCACTACTCTCGAATCGCGTGTCTCTTGACTTGGTCTGTCTCTGCCGATCTCTCTGAGCCCAATATTGCCTTTTTCTTTTCTTGTCTTCTTTCTCTCAAGACCTTTCTTTCTTCTTCATTCCTGTATTTGTTGACTACAGGATATGGGCAATCAATGGCATAGTGACTGGTTGCCTCGATTCAAGCATAGATTTTCAACCTTTTGATCAGCTCTTTCCATTCTTGGATTGTCCCTTTGATATTGACTTTTTGATGCTCTGTTCTCTTGGTTGGCCTATCTTCCCTCGACTTGGAGGAGCCGAGTGTCTTCTCGGAGGATTCGCCTTGCCTCTCTTGTAGTTCTTATTGAAGAACTTGTTAAACCTTTTAACCATCGGGCTATTTCCTCTTGGTCAATGACTTCTTTGACCTCGGCTCTCTTGCCATCCTTAACAATTAGAGCGGTTGTTTTGGGCACATTGTCTCCTCTTGGTCTTTTCTTCTCACTCAAATTCGTAGGCTTTGAGATCCGAGAATAGCTCATGGTTGGATGTCTTGGATAGGTCCATGGAATGTCTTAGTGCCATGACCTTCATTTCCCATTCATTTGGGAGACTTCTTAGAATCTTCATACACATTTCCTTATGTGTATATTCTTTTCCAAGTGCGAGATAGCTCATTGGTAATTTCGTGAACCGAGCATCCGGTTGAGCAAGGTCTCTCCTGCGATCATTTTGAAATTCTCAAATTTATGTACAAAGAATCGATAGTTTATTTTCCTTGATTTGCTCGAGTCTTCACAAATCAATATTAGCTTGTCCTGCATTTCTTTAGCCATTTTGCATGATTTGACTTTGTTGAACATAGCTTTGTCCAGGGTTTTGTAAAGAATGTCCTTGGCCACATTGTCCAAGTTATATCTTTTTTGTCATCATTTGTCCATTCGACTCTTGGTTTTTCAACCATGATGTCCGGGAGCAAAGATCCTCTTCACCTTCACCGCAGACTCTCCTTTGGTGTGTTCACTTTTAAAATTTGCAGTGGCCCATCCTCTATCACTATCCACATCTCATCATGTAATCTTTGATAGATGAGCTCGCATACGAATTTTCCAATCATCAAATTCTTCAATTGTGAACATAGGGATGCGTGTCAAATTTGCTTCCATGATAATAACTTTTGATGGTAAAAAGAGTTTTGAAAACTTAAGTACTAAAACAAACTTTGAAAAATTTGGAGATCTAGTTCGATGAATCGCGAGAAGGCTCAATGAACCAACCGCCCGATACCACTTGTAGGTCCCAAGGGGTGCGAGTGTAAGGTTTAGAAGGGGGGTTGAATAGAATAATTCAAATTGTTTTGGTATCACGATTGTGTCCTTGATGGATGACTAAGTTAGTTAATCGCAGAGTTAGTCACTCAACAGACTCGGACTCGATTGTTAATAGAATAATTCAAATTGTTTTGACTAAAGATTTAACTCGACCGTGATTTGTTTTTTGGAAGACTTAACACCCTTGAATTTGGTTAAGTTTGTTTTAATATTCGGTTTTAGCACTCGATTGATTATCAATTGGATAGCAAATTTATCAACAGATATAAAAATAAGATGCGAGAATTTAAAGTCTTTGAAATGTAAATAACACAATAAGATTTTATAGAGGTTCGAAGATGGGGTAATTCTTCTACTCCTCTCTTCTCCAACTCCGGAGGAATCCACTAAGTATTGATCAAGATACGAGTGGTTACTTGAGTCCAGATACAAGTCTTGATCACACACGGTGACTTGATCTTTTGGGACTCGATCTGGAGATGCCTTGGTCACACAATTGGCTTCTCGACGACTCGGACCTTCTTCACAGGGCGTTTGCCTTGCTACTACTGACCCGACTTGCTCAAGCTTCTTGGATTTGATCACGAAGCCCTCCAAAAACTTGAGACTGGTTCGACCTTGAACCTTTATACAATCCTCCGTGGAATGTAGACCCCTTGATTCTTCAAAAATTTCCTCTTCAATCGATTGAAGTTATCTTTCCTTCACAAAGTGAGTGTTGGATTGATTTCCTTCGTAATGTAGGCTTGAGGATTGATCTTGAATGATTTGAGAATATATTAGGTTCTGATTGAGATGTTTGCTCGAATATTCGTGGTTCAAGTAACCTTCTCTCGAGTTATTCCTCAGCCTTTTATAGTGATTTTTCAAAAATCTGCCAGTTGAAGAGATAGCTTATTTTTTGAAAGTCACTTGTGGTCGTTGGCTTGTCTTGTTGCGATCCTTGAAATTGCCACTTCCTCGTATGAATTGTTATTGACTTTTCGAGTTCGACATGGTGCAGTGCTTCCCATTGGTTTATTTCTTTTGCACGCTCGAACCGAGCACTTCAAGAAAGGTAGTATGGAGCTATTACATGTTTAAATAATTCTCTTGATTTCTCGGCAAATATATCTTTCGATTGTCTTAACTTGATCGCATTTTCTTAACATCCCCAGGTGACTTTGAGTCGACTTCCAATCATTTGATGACTCTTGTCACTTCAACCTTGAGACTTGGTCGTTGTCTTGAGTTAACTTGACCGATACTTCACTCAGTTGCATCTCAATCGCACCTTGATCGAGTTCCGTCTTATCTTCTTTGCCATACTCACCCCAAGAACGGAGTAGAGTCTTCCTTCTAGTCTCCGGTTGTCTTCTTACATGTTTAGGCATAGGCCGACTTAACTCACTTGACCAGCCCTATCTATTACAATGCAATTTACAACAAAAAGATGGGGTGCCAACTTCCTATTCTAAGTTTTGCATGGCATTCATCAAAATCTACAAAATAATTTCCCAACAATTACAACCAAATAAAAGTCTTTTTTATTCTTAAGTTGTGCACACAAAAGTAGTAGAGATGTTAGACGATTTGCAAGCTTATGATAGTTCTACATTCACCGAATTTGATTTTGAGCGTAAACACTTACCATACACTTTGAGAGTTGAGTGATACACTATTTACTTGTGAGTCGCGATGTCAAGTACCCGAGAGAGTATTATTTATGCTCAACTTGTGATTGATGACTTCTTGATAATGAATTGCATGGTTTACTTAGATATGGAGTCAAATGAGATTAAATGTTTATAGTGTTCTTGTATGTTCTTTGTACCCCTTGAGATTATTTTTCTTAATTTGCTCGAGGACGAGCAATGCTTTAAGTTTGGGGATTTTGATATGTGTAAAATATACGTGCATTTAAGGGCTTATTTTGATACATTATTGATGCATTTGCACGCATATTTAGTGTGTTTGACTTGGTTTTCTTAGAAGGGCATGATATCTGCGTATTCTTGTAACCTTTTATAGGAAACAAAGCTTAATTGAAAAGATATCGGTTGGAAGACCGAAACAAGATCGACGAGTGCGAAGAGAAGATTGAAAAGATGAAGAAAGCGATTTGAAAACCAGTCACATGGTCGGATCGTGTGGGACCACACGACCGTGTAAAGCTACATGTCCGTGTGAAGTGTTCGGGAGAAAATAGGGCGAAACCAAGCCGCACGGTTTTGTCAATCGTGTGGAGTGACCGTGTGAAACTTACACGGGTCGTGCAGCTATATCTCGACGGATTTTTGTGTCCTTTTCCTACCCGAACTAACAAGTGATCTATCCAGGCACCTATATAAAGGACCCATGGGCTGCATGAAAATTCATAAATTCATACAACATACAACACACCAAAATACACACAGTATTACAAGATCAAAGGTCTTCGAGAGAAGAGGGCTAGGTTACGAAGAACACCACAAGGCCTTGCACATTTACGAAGCACAAGAGCTTGAAGGCTTGGAAAGAAGATCCATCATGACAAGAAGGGATTTTCTTTCTTAGTTTAGATCTCTTGTCTCTACTTAAACAATGTCACAATGTTGATTTCAAGTTTGTCTATGAATTTGTTATCAATGTTTGGCCAATCTTTCGGATCTAGGGCATAATCAAAATTGTGGATTCATTTTAAATCTTGATTGATTGTTTTCTTAATTGATTCATGTGTTCTATTTTATGAATTCGAGTACCTATTCTTAATTGCTTGTTATCCGATCAATAATTAGCATGTCATATTTGTTAGTGCGAGATTGATGAGAGGAGTTCTAATAAAGACTAAATCGAATTCATACATAAATGGGTGTAACGCAGTCGGAGACCTACAACTATTTGTGGGGAGTAAATCAATTCATAGATCTTTTGGGAGTTAATAATACTTGTAACGTATTGGGAGATCTACAATTGTTATTAATCTACTGTTTATGCGCCACCTGGGAGGGGGAATAGACTAACTTAGGAATTGAACCCATAGAATTGCATGAATTGGTTTTGTTAAACATTAATTGGATTTAATATTGAAGAAACATCTTTGAAATTATGTGCCTAGGGTTGCTTTCGTATTTGTTGAAAATGCTTGTGGGGTTCAAACTTAATTTCCTTTTTATTTTTTATTTTGTGATATTCGGTCGCTTCAATAAAATTGGAATATGATGTTATTATAGCCTAAGTGTTTCGTAGTCAATCCCTGAGGACTACGACCTTGCTTGCCATTATCCTATAAACTACACTGTACACTTGCAGTATAGAGACCCAATATTTTTGGTGAACAATATCCAAACTTGTTTGGATCTTGAGGGGTTAGCACTATAAGGTGATCCAACCAACCTATAGCCAAATGATCTGACTCTAAGAGGTTGCCACCTATCAGTTCCATAATCGTAATGAATCTTAGCAAATCGCTTTAGATCTTTAGGAACATACAACTGTCTCTTTTGTTTGTATGCCTATGTGCGTGCTTGTGCATTTGCCTTTCTTGGATAATATGGAAACTTTTTTGCATTATAGGCATTGTGCTTGGGTGCATATGTATGCTGATATTTCATTTGATGGTTCTAGTCAACCTGTATTGGGTAATTTCTACCATTCTCTTCATATGGTTTCTTTTGGTGAAACTTTAACGGGGCCTTTGGTAGTTACGCTCGGATTTCTGAGAATATTTCCTATTTGGAGTCTATTTGATGAGCTTTTCTAAATTTCGTTTAGACTCTCTCAACAAACTCAGTTGGTTTCTTACCCTTGCCTTTATAACCAAGGCTAGCATGTGAGTGTTTGTGATTGTGTATGGGAACCAGTCAAAGGGTCAGCCCGTGTGAGGCCACACGACCGTATGAGCAACCGTGTAATGATTACACGACCATGTGAAGTGTTTGGGCAAAAAATAGAGACAGAGGCGTGTTTACGGTCTAATCGTGTGGTATGACATGGACCGTGCGGTTCGTTTTCGAGTTTTTGTTGTCCTTTTCTGTCGTCGAACACTACAAGTGATATCTTACATCACCTATATAAAGGGATTAAGGCTTGCACGAAATTATATCATCATATACCATACATACAACATACAATACATAGGATTAAACAAATCAAAGGTCTTCTTAGAGAGGAGAGCTAGGTTACGAAGAGCATCACAAGGCCTTTCACATCTACTAAGCACAAGAGTTTGAAGGCTTGGAAAGAGGATCCATCCCGACAAGAAGGGTTTTCTTCTTAGTTTAGATCTCTTGCTTGTACTTAAACGATGTCAAACTATTTGATTTCAACTTTGTCTATGAATTTGTTATCAAATATGTTGGGCTAATCTTTCTGATCCTAGGGCATAATCAAAACTGTGGATTCATGTTAAATCTATATTGATTGTTTTATTAATTAATTTATGTGTTCTATTTTATGAATTCGAGTGCTTATTTTCTTGCTGATTATTTGGCCAATAATTTGCATGTCATATTTGTTAGTCCATAATTCGGGAGATGAGTTCTAACGAAGACGAAAATCAAATTCTTACATAAATGGGTTTAACGATTCGGGAGACCTACAACTATTTATGGGGAGTACTTCAATTCAAAGATCTTTTGGGAGCTAATAATAGTTGTAACATATCGGGAGATCTACAATTATTATTAATCAACTGTTTATGCGCCATCCAGGATGGTGAATAAACTAGTTTAGGAATTGAACTCATAGAAACACATGAATTGGTTTTGATAAACATTGATTGGATTTAACATTGAAGAAACATGTTGAGATTATGTGACTAATGTTGCTTTCGTATTTGTTGAAAAGACTTGTGGAGTTCGGGTTTTTACACATTTAATTATTTTATTTATATTTGTTTATAAACTCTTGATTTTCTGGTCGCTTCAATAAAAATGGAATACGATGTTGTTATAGCCTAAGTGTTTCGTATTTAATCCCTAAGGAATACGACCTTGCTTGCCATTATCCTATAAACTACATCGTACACTTGCAATATTGAGATCAAATTTTTGGCGAACAATCTTTTGAAAGATTGAGATCTAGTTCGATAATCAATGCGGAAGGTTCTTTGAATCAACCGCTCCGATACCACTTGTAGGCCTCAAGGGGTGTCGGTGTTGAATAGACTTAACCAATTTTTTGATTTTAAATAAATCGAGTTTTACAAGTAATCGGCTAAGTCTTTTGAAAGACAATGGGTTCAATCTCTATAGGAGAGTTAATCACTCACGGACTCGAGTGATCGTTGATAGAGTAACTCGGTGAGTGAAGTGAGCTCTTTTAGAAATCGGTTTACTTGGTTTTTACAAACGGCGGAAGTCTTACACCTTTTTTATAGAATGGTTTTCAACACTAGTTTTAGGTTAACTTATTGTCGGTTGAGTGAGCAAATTTATATAAGTAATAATAAAGATATGCAAAAAGTAAATCTTTGAAAGTAAATGACACAGAGAAATTTTATAGTGGTTCGAGGATGGAGTAATTCCTCTACTCCACTCTTCACCAACTCCACGGAGGTAATCCACTAATGCTAAAGTCGTGTTACAAAAAGGATAGAAAAGAACCAGGAGTAAGTCTTGATCACACAACCGGCTTCACTCTGGGACTCGGCTTTTCTTCGTAGGCGGTTGCCTCACTACTTCATCTCTTCAAACCCTTTGAACTTGATCACACTGACCCTTCCTTGAATTCAAAACAGGACTCGAACTTGAACCTCACTATACATTCTTCACCACATGAAAGTGCGGACCCATTGTTATTGAATAACAAGTTTTCTATTCAACATGTTGAAGCTTTCTTCTTTCCTTCCCTGAATGTGTTGGTTAAAATCACTTTGAAGTTTAGGTTTGAGGATTTGAATGTATAGCTTGAGAGTATTTTGCGATTGCTTGCTTGAGTGCTCATATTATCTCTTGTGTCTCTTGTTGCTCTTGTTTCTCTCGATTTTTTTCTCGCTCTTTCATAGTGATAGTTTGAAAAATTGTCCGTTGTGAAATAGACATTTTTCAAACTTCACTTCTTGATCGTTGGCTTGTCTTATTTTGCGACTTTTAATGTTGACCTTTCCTTAAATTAATGCTCTGCGGAGTTTATTGAATCGCAAGGTTTCGCAAACAATTTTTAAGGTTGCGAGTTTTGTTCCTTACCATTTTGGATAAGTCTTTGACTTTTCTTTGCAACGGACTTCTTTAGCTTTCTTCAAGTCCTTAAGTCGCTTTACCCCATTTATGAGTCTTCTCAATTAATGGGATGACTCGGTTGTTAGTCTCTTGAAAGACACAACTTATTCACCTAACTAAGATTCTTTCTTCGATACTCACCAAAAAGAAATTTGAATCTTGATGCAATTCTTGATCGGTCTTCTGCGATCTTCAACTTTGTCGCTTCTTAACTCAACTAATATCATGTGTATTGCATAGTTGAAATACAACGGAAAATGGAGTGTCAATTTTCTAATCCAAGGTATCATCAAAATCTATACAAATAAACTTTTCTAACGGGGAATATAGGATCTCGTCAAAATAATACCTCTTATCGTATAGTCCTAACATTAGTCCATTCAAATTTCCTATTCATTATGGTATTTTTCGGATGAATGTCACGTGTGTAATATAGTAACATCATTTTTATACACATGACATTTACTTTATGTATTTGAAATATCGGATGACACATTGTGTATAATGGGAGATCCCATATGCACAGGGCCGGCCCTGGCATTCAGGTGGCCCATGGCAAAAAAAGAGAAAATGGGCCTTGATTAGGGGTGTAGTCATTTCGCATGGTTATCTCGATCCAAATTTTTTTCCTAACTCAACTATTTTTTTCCTCTTTAAAAATAAATATAATTTATTTTTTATTTTTTTCCATAAAAAAAAACGGGACAAAAAAATGGGCTTGGTACCCATGGCCTTGATGAAATATGAAAATCGAATATAACGCAAAACAATTTTTTATTTTTCATCATAAAAAATAGTGAAACTTGAAAGAGTGTATCTCATTCAAACATAAAAGAAAAATAGTAATATGTTTGCGCAAATTCAAGTCTAAATATAAATAGAAGATAATTAAGGAAGTGGAAGAATATATTAGATGACTTTATTACTTTTGAGGTTTTTCGGAAATAATTTTTTCCGATAAGTATTATATATATGGGCCTCAAATTTAAGCAATTTTGTTATGGCCAATTAATTTTCTTTTTTTCTTTTACAAAATTTATAATTATAACACATTATATATACACAAATATACTAATATATATAAATTTGGGGCCCTCAACATGGCCAATGCCCACTATGCCACCCCTGAGGGCCGGGCCTGCATATGCACATCTTATATACGTCTTATTTATCTATAGTATATACAGTACTAAAATTAATTATGAGATAATATATGAATAAATGTATACAAATTACCATGCAAAAATGCCATCGAATCATCGATGACGAAAATTGCGTGCATGGGGTGTGTTCCTCTGACCAAACAGCAGCCACCATCTGTTTCTGATGATGACTTTTTTGGCTTTGGACATTTTCCCCTCATTTTCTTTTTCAATTAATGGTTGACTAAAACCCAAGAAAATCATGATTTACCAAATTGTCCTTTTGTCTTCTTATGCGTTGTTTTAGGTCCTCGAAATAAATTTGAGGTTTATTTTCGAGGATAAGTCACGTAAATCATTTTCTTTGATTTAATTTCTCGGTCAGATGATTTTATAAATTGATTAATTCTAATTTTAAAAATATAATAATATACCAATTTTTTTTTTTTTCAAATCTTTCTGTGGTAGCCAATGTGGATGTCACACCATGCCATTATATTACTCTCTATAGGAAACACTGAAACACACAGATATATACTTCTACGTAAATGATGAATTCACATCAATGTGAATTCTTATAAATCCAAATATGAAAAGAGACGATATAATGTATTCTGTCGCTGATATTTTCAGCATATTTTTTGTGTGTCTAAGCGAGCTATCACATTTTAGATTTAAGTATACGTGAAATTTTAGTTTTTTATGTTTGAATATTGATTTTTTAAATTTCACTTAGTATGTCAATTATATGTTCAATAATATGAGAATATTTAATTTTATATGAATTATATATACCGTACCCATCTCCTTAAAACTTTAAAACATGGCGTATTGCCATACCTATATCGTGTTGTACTCATATCAGTATTTCATAGGTACTCTCTAATTTCCCAATTAACCCACTACTAGAATTCTATTGAACAACAACAGATTTTATTTGTTGTAATTTCCTAATTAATCATTGTAACTTTCTGATCTTACAGGGCATATATAATATTAAATTATTTGTTCCTTGTTTTTATCAAGATTCAACCCTTCAATATATTCCAAATATATATAGGAAGTCATTTCACAAAGAATTTCACAAAAAAGGGGGAAGGGTATTTTAGTAAATGAATCCAATTATTATGGTCCCCCAACCCAAGACATGTCACTATAAACATACAATATGAAGACAAAAGGTACATAATCCACCTATATATATACATACATAAAATGTGGTTAGAGTTATTTGGTAGGATTGGTGGGAGGCAATTCAAAGCCAAATCACAAGTAAACATTAAAATCTGTTTACATAGGAGAAAAAAAGATGGGAAGATCTCCATGCTGTGATGAGAGTGGTCTGAAGAAAGGTCCATGGACTCCTGAAGAAGATGACAAACTCATCAAATTTATTAACAAACATGGCCATGGTAGCTGGAGAGCCCTACCCAAACTGGCTGGTATTATACATTTTACACATGTTATATTTTTTTTATTTTTTCATTAATTAGCATGAAATTTTCAAAATTTTATGATCAATAATGTTAAATAATTTTCGTTTTCGATTTTTTTTAAGGTTTGAATCGTTGTGGAAAGAGCTGCAGGCTGCGCTGGACAAACTATTTGCGACCCGATATTAAGAGAGGGAAATTCACTCAAGAAGAGGAACAAACTATTCTCAATCTCCATGCTGTTCTCGGCAATAAGTACTAATTAATTTCTTCTCCATTACAATTGTTTTTTAGTTTTTTATATATAAAATTATATTTTGCAAGAACTTTGACCATTTTTATATTTTGCAACCTAAAATATTTATTTTTTCAATTAGCAATTAACCTAAACTTTGCCGGTTTTTCACTTTGCAACCTCCGATCAGCCGGAGTAGGAATTAATATTGTCCGTCTGATCGGAGGTTGCAAAAGTAAAAACCGTCAAAGTTTAGGTTGTTAGTCGCAAAAATAAATTGTATATATTGCAAAGTGTAAAAATAGCCAACAGTTTGCAAAAAAAATATTCTCCCTTTTTTTAAGTTAATTTTGTAAATTTCATGGCTTATTCTACAAGGAAAATTAATATTGAGAACAAGGGGTGCACCCCCCTTTTACAAAGTCTCAAATACAATACATCCTTGTAAAATTAATCGTTACATTGTTTCCAATTTTATTTCAATCGACCATATTTCATGGCTAAAAAAAATAACAATTAGATGTGATTTTAAAATTTAGATATAAAATATTCACATTAATCACTTATAATTTTTTTTTAATTTGAAAAATGAAGGTGGTCTGCTATCGCAACTCACCTACCAGGGAGAACAGACAATGAGATAAAGAATTTCTGGAACACTCATTTGAAGAAAAAGCTAATCCAAATGGGATTCGACCCGATGACCCATCGTCCCCGAACCGACATATTATCGACACTGCCCCATCTCATAGCTTTAGCTAATCTCATCCAAAACCCATCTTGGGAACAAGAAGCCATGCGCCTCCAAAACGAAGCCGTCCAAATGGCTCACTTCAATCACTACTTGCAATACATGATTCTTCAGCCACAACCCGCTTACCAAAACGGCTTCGTCGTCAACCCGACTAATATCAATCCTACTCTTCCGGACATGGCAGCCGATTTCGGTCTTGTGAGCCACCTTGAAACGCCGTCGCTAGCCACCAGTGTTCCATTTTCGCATTTGCCTGATTTACAAGCCCCATCGGGCGCCAATAATATTGAAACTTGTTTGAGCAAGGATAGTGGTGTGATTAATTCGTGGATGCCGGTGACGAAGAGTTCCATGAATATTACTAATACGGGGGATGCTTGTAGCTCATCCAGCTATGGAGGAGATCAAATGTGGTCTCAACTTTTGGATGATCCTCTTTTCAATGAGATTGCCTAGTGTTTCATTTCTGTGAATTTTTCATTTCTTTTTTTCTGGCTTATTGGGTTTTTTTGAATAGGAAAAAAAAATTAACAAAATTATATAGTCATATATAATCTATTGGGAGTTTTCATCACGCTATACTTCTTTTTCTTATTACTTAATTATTTTGTCCAGGTTTGGTATCGATCTTTTGTTATGTACAGAGAAAGGGTATATATACACATACTGTTATTTATTGCATATTTTGTTGTATTAAAGTGTAATAGTTTTTGTCACATTTAACTTTGTAGATAAGATTTTCATCTTTTTCTTCATTTAAATTTACTTAATTAGGTCTCAAATTTTGGCCCTTTTTTTTATTTTCTTGTCAAAGTACTTACTATTAATGATTGCTATGGATATTCATGATTTATTTATGAGTTGAATAAGTAATAATCATAAAAATAATATATGAGCTTATGAAGCCAAAGCACATGGAACAATTTTATGCATGGCGGTAAGGTTAATTTGAAATCGGGATTCTTGTTTGGGCTGGTCTAGATACCATATGGAATGATCACATCATCTAAAGGTGAAGATGTTATATACAGAGGTGAACTATTTTAATATCCAATAATCACTTCAAAGCTTTTAGATAAGGTAAACAATTTAATATTCAATTACTCTAACGCTCCATAATTACATAATTACATGTGTTGCGAAAAATAAGATCCAACCACAGAAAAAAAATATTAAAACTACAATATTGCTGGCGATATTTTTAGTGATCAAGTTTTTGTTTTGGCAATATTTTTATAGTTCTTTCTTACTGGCATTTTATTATGTATTTGTATTTATGTTAATTCAAAAATATTATAAAAAATTAACATTATTTTGAGGTAGAAGTACCTTTGATGGTAATTGTTGACCGAACGTTTAGACCTCCTGTAGCCAACCACTGCAAACTGTAACCAAATACGAATATATGGTTGATAATCATTGGTGATGATAGAAAAATTTGATTTAAATTTTGCTCCTATCAATTTTTTTCACTCAGGGCTTGGAATCAGTTGACTGAAAGATTAATGTCAAAAATGTGACGCACGAAGGATTCTCAATGATAAGAGGGACCCAAGTAGTTAAGAAACACTAAGTTTAAGAATTCATATATGTCTTAATTTGTAGTTACAATGATAATGAAATTGATAGCTCATGGCAGCCATTTTCAAATCCCCACCCCTCGCCCCACTCCCTAAAAACAAATAATTAAATAAAAAAGACCAAATGGGTTATTAACTTGGCAACACCTTATTTGTCTAATTTGATTCTGTAGGAAATTTTAGATTATATGTAGTCAATAAAGGGAAAATTGCAATATTAGTCTATAAGTGATACAATATTAGTTCTCTAAGTTTTAGTCCTGTGACAATTTTATCCTCAACAAAAAAAAAAAAAAAAAAGAACAATTTCAATCCTGTAATTTTTGGGATTTGATAATCTTAGTCTTATACTTTCACTACAAGAAAATTCTAGTTTGTGCCAATTTCTTGGCAAAAAATCTTTCACTAAAATCTTACAATTACCTACAAAATGCTTACAGAATAAACAATATTATTTTTCCCCAAATTATACGAGGCAAATCACCGACATATCACCGACAATTTTTAACTTTACCAATGTAAAATCTTTGTAGGTATTTACCAACAATTTTATATTTTGTTTGAAAATATTTACGTACAATGATTTTTACATAAAACAATTTCACATACAATATTTTATAGTTATCTTACATACCTCTGATTTTTGTGTAGGTAAACCGAATTTTTATTGTAGTGTTTTTAGTTGTGGTGTTTTCAAGTATAATTTATCAAAATAACCAAATTTGCCAAATTTGTACGTATTTTTGTACTTTCATAATTAGAAAACAATACATATGTAGTACTCGTATATCATATTTTGATCGGATTCATAATTCTAAAATTCTTCTTTCGTTAGATAATCTATAGTATAAATAATGAAAATTCAACTCATAAGTAAATAAAACATACCTGATATCATTTTTTTCTTGGATCTTTGTCAATAGCAACATTAAATCAAGCTCAAAAGAAAGTTTCGAGAAGTTAGTTTTAGTTAACATTCCGTTATTTAAGTTAGCTACCTAGCATCAAGTAATCTTCTTTTTACAAGCAATTATATATCCTCTATAGATACAAGTAGGGCTGCAAATGAACCAAGCCGCTCGTGAGCTATTCGGGTCTCGGTTCGAAAAAAAATATTCGTTGGAGATCGTTTGTCGGGCTTAACGAGCCGAACTCGAGCCTAAAATTCGAGCTCGAACTTTTAAACGAACCAAACTCGAGCTTATAGATATTCGGCTCGAATGTTCGCGAACATGTTCGTTTACAAGCTCACGAGCCTATATTCGAACTCGGCTCGCAGACATGTTCATTTACGGCTCGCGAACTTGAACTCGAACTCGAACTCGATCTTTAACGAAGTTAAGATTGCTTTCACGAGCTCAAATTCGAGCATATAACGAGCCTTTTACGAGCCGAGCTCGAGCTAAGCTCGTTAGAGCTTAATCAGGACTTTTGCGAACCGAGCTCGAGCTAAGCTCGTTAGAGCTTAATCATGACATTTGCGAACCGAGCTCGAGCTAAGCTCATTGAAGCTTAAACGAGCCTTTTACGAGCCAAACTCGAGCTAAGCTCGTTGAATATATTAAACGAGCTTTTTATGAGCCGATCTCGAACTATTCGCGAACCTAATAATTTTCAAACGAGCCGAGCTCGAACTCAATTATGAAAGCTCAAATCGAACTCGAGCCGAACTTGAGCCGATCCAAAAACTAAACGAACCAAACTCGAGCCTATTCTTGTTCGGCTCGGTTCGACTCATTTGTAGCCCTAAATACAAGGCAATGTATGAAAAGCTTAATGCTAAAGTTTATTTTTTTCATTATGTTCTCAGTATTGCAATTACAACATTATATAGCAGTATCCTCAAACTATCTAAACCTATCAGATATGAATTTCAATTTCAAAAAATTCAGATAAAACAAGTTACAACAGATTGAGAAAAACTAGGAACAAATCATGTCGAGTTGTTGGAAGCGCGCGATTGTAACTTATCAAGTTTAGTCATCTCCGACTTTGTAGTTGATTCGAGATTGAGGAAGATTCTCTAACAAGCCCCGCAGATTGCTCTCATTGGAGATACCGATCTTGGAAAGTAAGCAATGGAAGGTGATAGAGGTTAGAGGTTTTGTAAGTGCGTCGGCAAGCGATCTTTAGAGGAATGTGAGAGACGGTAAATGATCCTTAAGCCACATCCTCACGAAAAAAGTGATAGTCAATTGAGATGTGCTTCATGCGAGAGTGGAATACTGGGATTAATGAGATAGATATGTGGCACCAATGTTATCACAAAAAATTGTGTGGAAGATGGATAAATGATATTAAGTTTCGAGAATATTTTTAATCCAAAGGACTTCAGCAGCACAAAATGCAAGTGCAATATTCGGCCTCTGTCGAGGACCGAACGATGGATTTTTGCTTCTTCGAACTCCAAGAGATTGCATTGCCACCAAGATAAATGATGAATGCCAAAGTGGATGTACGATCATCACGATTACGCCAAATCGGCATCGTAAAGACAAAGTGAGACCGAGTTGTTGGCGTCGCTTAAGAAAGAGTACATGGTGTATGGTATGCTTTAAGTAGCAGAGGAACCGTTTGGCAGCTGACCAATGAGTTTCTGTTGGAGAGTGCATAAACTAGGCTAATTTGTTCCTTGCATATGATATGTCAGGTCTAGTAAGAGATAAATATTGAAGAACACCGATGACCTGAAAAAATAATGTAGCGTCCACTAGTGGTGAGCCATCATTAAGAATAAGGGGTTGAGTGGAGATAGGTGTGTGACACTCCTTGGCACCAATCATGCTTGTACGTTCGAGTAAATCACAAATATACTTATCTTTGAGTGAGAAGACCGAACTTGTCGGAAGTACTTCAATGCCAAGAAAATAATGAAGATCGCCAAGATCTTTGACAGAGAAACGAGTAGCCAAGACTTGTAAAAAATCCTGTAGAAATATTTTATCATTGCCAATGACAAGTAAATCATCAACATAAACCAGGAAGTATAATACAATATCATTGTTGCGATGGATGAACAGAGACGCATCACTAAGTGACTTAACAAAACCATAGGATAAGAGAAATCCCTTAAGCTCATTATACCAGGCCTTCGGGGCTTGCTTCAGCCCGTAGATTGGCTTTCGTAATTTGCACACAAGGCCCAGATTATTCTGATTAATAAAACCTGGTGGTTGTTGCATATAAACTTTTTCAGAAAGAGTACCATGGAGAAAAGCATTATTAACATCGAGTTGGCGGAGTGGCCAACCATGAGATAGAGCAATAGACAGAATTATGCGAATTGTTTTAGGTTTGACAAAGGGCTAAAAGTATCATGAAAATCAATGCCAGGGGCGTTGTTGGAAGCCTTTGGCGACAAGGCGAGCTTTGTATTTAGATATTGAGCCATCGGGATTACGCTTTATGCGAAAGACCCATTTACACCCTACAACATTTTGAGAGGGAGTTGAAGGAACGAGTTCCCAGGTTCCGTTACGAAGAAGAGCATTTAGTTCACCAGACATTGCTTGCCTCCATTCAGCAGATTTCATTGCTTGGGAAACACATGTGGGTTCAATGGAAGTCGGCAAAGGATGCTTTGTGGATACATGAAGAATTTTTTTTGGGTTTGAAAATATTATTTTTGGAACGAGTTATCATTTTGTTAGTGGGTGGTGGCAAGTGTGGAGGAGAAGGAGGAGGAGGCAAACTAGAGGACGGAGGGGGGCGGGGAGAAAAAGCAGATGAGGCATGGAGATGGGGAGATGGTGGAGAGGAGCTGGGGATTAATGCTTTGTAAAGGTGACGGATGGCTAAAAACTGCGAGAAGGAGATGGCACAAGCTCAATGAGGGGCTATTGAAGGTGCATTTGAATGCGTCAAGGTACTATTTGGAGCAATAGGAGTTGTAATAGTGGTCTTCACACGGTGGGCATGTATGCGGGAAGGCGAATTGTAGTCATCGAGGAAACCATGCAGATTTTGAAAAATTAAGAGGAGTAAGAAAAAGTTTTGGAAAAAAAGAAATTCAGTTTCGATGAACCGAACATGACGGAAAGTGTACAATTTATGTGTTGTAACGTCCAAACAAAGGTAGGCACTTTGATTTAGAGAGTAGCAAGGAAGACACAAGGAGTGGACTTTTGTTCTAGTTTATGAGAGTTGTATGGCTTTAACCAAGGAAAACACAAACAACCAAAGACTTTTAATTTATTGTAATTGGATTTGTGGTGAATAATTTTTCATAAGGAGAAAGAAATTTTAGAACAGGGGTTGGAAGTCGATTAATTAGATATGTAGTGTTTGAAACGCATATGACCAATATTTGTGAGGATATGGGCCTTGTGTAAGAGAGTTAACTTGGTATCAACAATATGCCTACGCCTTTCAATGGGTCCCATTATGTTGTGGTGTATGAGGTGGTGTTTTGAGATGTTGAATACCAAGATTGCGCAAGAAATCTTTTAAGGCAATATGCTCACCACCACCATCAGAGTAGATGGAGAGAATAGAGTGATTGAAAAAAAATTCAACGAGAGCGCGAAATTGGCAAAAAATAGTAAACACATCAAATTTTAGACGGAAGGGATAAAACCAAATGTATTTTGTGAAATGATCGACAAAGATGACATAATAGCGAAAACCATCAATTGATTGAATAGCCGAGGGTCCCCAAACATCAATAAAAATTAAATCAAGAGGTCCATTACTTGCAACGAAGATTCACTAAATGAAAGTCATTGACTTTTATTACATAGACATGACTCACAATGAAAATTCATAGACAATGAAGACGAGACCGACCGAGAACCAAAATTAATGAGAGATGAATGATTTTAGGTAATGGATGACCAAAACACCCATGACAAGTCACGGGAGATGCGAGAGTGTGGACATCGAGAGAAAGCTTTGTGATTTGTTTAGAGCACTGTTGCACATGGCCACTCATAGAGATCATGCCGATTCCTTCCGCGGAGTAGAGGAGTCCCCGTATGTAGATCCTTGACAACAAAATCATAAGGAAAAAATTCAATGGAGGCCTTATTAGAATGGCAAAATTTAGAGACATATATTAAATTTTGTTTAATAGAAGGAGAACATAAAACATTAGATAATTGAAATGATGGAGATAGTGAGAGAGAAACGGTGTGTGTGATTGGCAAATCGGAGCCATCACCAATTTGAAGGTCATCCGGGGCCTTCGCAAGGTTGATGATGAGACAAATTGGACATGTGCGTGGTGACATGATGAGATGCACGAGGAATTGACTATCCATGGAGAAGAGAGTGAGGGTGATGTGGTGGTGATGTGGGCATGGGGGCGGTGTTGTTTAAGGTGTGGAAAAAGTTTGAAACATCTTTTGGCATCATGCCCAGGTCTGTCACAATATTGGCATGAGATGGAAGTTGACCTGAATGGTGTAGACTGATTGGGTTTTGACTGTTTGGAAGGAACAACTGGAGTAGGTAGTAAGCCAGGCGCGAAGAAGGATGGGGATGATGATTTGGAGTGACGAGAAGGGCAGGTGGGAATTGTTTGGTGAAATAGACGAGAGGTGGGACGGGTTCAAGATTTTGTTTTTCTTGATAGAGGAGGAATGTCTCATGATCTAAAATTTTATCAAACAATTCTTCAAACGGAACCATGGAATCTCGAGTCCTTATGGCAGTGATAAGTTCCTTGTAAGCAGGACCAAGACCACGTGTTGTATAAACAAGTAAGTCGGCATCATTTGGGAGGATCACCAAGTGCGATGTAAGTTCATCCGCAATTTGTTTGATAGAGACGAGGAAATCCGTGACAAAAGAGAACCACGAGTAATAGTAGTAAGTTTGTCTTTGAGATGAATGATGTGTGTAGTGAGCGTTTCTCATAGAGAGGCGATTAAGTCGAGTCCACGCTTCTTATTTGGTAGCAATAGAAGAAACAAGTGGAATAACAACCTCACTAAGAGACGCAAAGATAGCATGAAAATGAGTTGGTCATGGCATTGCCAAGTAGAATAAGCTGGATTAGGCACAATCGGGCTGTTATTAGTCATTGTTGCAAGGGGGGGTTTGTTCCATCGAGATAACCATAAATAAAGCATTGAATTAAGCTTTCCATGAGAAGTAGTTGAGCGTGGTGAGTTTGAGAGGTAATTGAGCAACAACGATAATAGTCATTAAATTTGGAGTAGGAGTTTGAAGGGATGATGAATCGGTTGTAGAAGAATTGGAGGCCATTTGGAGAAACAAAATAATCGGGATCTTAACTTGTTGGAGAGAAAAGCTTTTATACCATGAAAAAGCTTAATGCTAAAGTGTATTTTTCATTATGTCCTCGATTGCAATTACAACATTATATAGCAAGTATCCTCAAACTATCTAAACCTATCGGATATGAATTTGAATTTCAAAAATACGGATAAAACTAGTCACAACAGATTGAGAAAAACTAGGAACAAATCACGTCGAGTTGTTGGCAGCGGCAGATTGTAACTTATCCAGTTTAGTCATCTCCGACTTTGTTGTTGATTATGAGATTGAGGAAGATTCTCTAACAATGTACACAAAATGATCAAATTTGCAATAATTTAAAACTTATAAGAATGTTCACTCTTTGGCTCTTTCTTTGAATTCAATCAATAAGGAAGATACCCACACATAAGCACATGGAATAGTCTCTTAGATTGCCTTGTAAGTAAGAATCGATTCTTTGAAAGGAGGACTTACGCTCCGAGTACAAAACAAAAGGGCTCGTAGCAAGAACTAGAAATATACCCTCTTAGACTGCTATTCATGAATCTCAAATAAAATTGCACAAATCCAAATTTATGGGACCAAAATTACAAAAAGACAAAACACACACGTACGGGACTAAAATCACTTTTTCAAAAGCTACAAGCCTTGTAGTTTTGTTTGATACTCGAAGGTCTAGGTAAATGTGAAAAGAAATAACGGAAACAGTTTTGACAAAATTATGGTATACATCTTTAACTGGAATTGTTAATCTTGAAATTTCAAAGGGCAGGTGGCGACCTGGATATTGCTTGGTTGAAATGGAATTTGCTTGGGATCTAATTGTTTCTGTTTGAGGTGCAAAAGAATAAAACTTACAAATTAAAAAAGCATCTAATTTTACTATGTCATTTTTTTCAGTGGAAAATGTTTTGTTGATGCTTTTGTGTCTTAATCTTTTGTTGTAAGAAACTGCTGCAGCACCTATATATATTGTATAGTGAATAAAAAAAAAAGTTGATAAGACTTATATATAAGTTGAGCAAAATCTTAGTGAATAATCCCAAAGTAAAGGTTCTCAAAATCATTTTTATGCCATGTAATAATCTTTTAAGTGTTTGGTTGAGTTGAAAAATCTTGTTTTTTAAAACATTCAAGAGCTTATAAAATAATATAAAGTATTTGATTAAAAAAAATCAAGAGAGAAACTTATAATCATTCAAATATGATGCTATGGAACTTCTAAGATATTTTTGTAATTTTCTAATTCTTCCAAAGTCTTATAAGTTGAATTAATCAAATTCAATTTTCTCGATCTATCTCAGAGTATCCATTCACCCGAAACTAATCTGCTTCGATTTGCACTTTCGTAAATGGGCCCTGGCCTTTTCAACTGTTCAATGCCCCCTTCCCGCAGTTCTTCTTGAATTTGAATAGTATTCAAGATCCTCTGTTTCAATTATCTAATAAATCACTTAATGAAAATAGATTATCTTTCCGTTTATTTTCAAACTTCCATAATCCCTTCCCAAACTAAACATGAATTTTTTAATCAAAGTAAAGGGCTTGTAACTTATCATTTTTTTAAGAAATGGTAAAACTTCTCTAGTACTTTTGAATAATGTAGATATAAAAATATCAAATATAGCCAGCATCTCATAAGCTCAATGATCTCATCCCGAGTACATCATGAGTTTATTTTTAAACTTAGGCAAATACCAGCTAATTCATGGTTTAATAATCACTACAAAAAGACTTCCAATTTTGAGAGAAAATTACAGATATGAATGATTTTGTCATTAAATTTTCGATTACCTACATAATAAAAAATATTGTTCCCCAAACTATACCGACCAATTATAAAAATATCCGTATACGAGCTCATATCTAAAGTGGCCATGCAAATTATTTTGATCCAATTTTATATGGCACACCCATATCTGTATAGGCAAAAATTTATGTAAGGCGATTCGGTGCGATGCGGTGATACTTTTAGTGTCAAAGCGATACTTTTGGTGTAAAAAGTGATATCTTGTCTGAATACACTAAATTAAGCGTATCCGGACAAGGTATCACTTTTTACACTAAAAAATATCACATTTATACTAAAAGTATCATTTTTCCCCTAAAAGTACAATTCATCGCACCGTGCGATCGTATTACAAGAGACCTAGTTATCCGTACATATGAGCTCATATCTAATATGGTGATCCAAATTCTTTTGATCAATTTTATACGCCACATTTGTGGCCGTATCACATAGTTAATACTTTAAATATTGAATTGCATTCACTATGGATCTTTTATTTGTATATATATATATACGAGAATTTGATGCATACATAAAAATGATTAAAAATTACATACCTATCTATTAGATTAATATTAAGGAAGAAATAATGTAATATTTTTTTAGATTTGTATCGTATTCCATAACGTAAAATAATAATAATAATAATAATAATAATAATAATAAGTTTTAACTGACTAGTGGTAATTGATTTCGTGTAGAAGCGACCACCTTTTAAAAAATCATGATCTAGATATCAAATTTTCTTACAAAAGAAAGTTAGGATTAAGAAAATACTTTTAAGGATCCTAACATCAGTGTTCATATTTCCTGAGTGAGTAGGTGGACTTTTGTTCCTTTTCTAACAAGAGATTGACTATTGAACACACAAATAATTACCAAACCATTAATGTCACTAATTAATGTTCTAGATTAATTAGATGATGTACGGTTTCTTGTAATGATAGCATGGAGTAGAGGAAGATCAAGGTTGAGTTAGTTCTTACAAGTAAGCTATATTTCAAGGTGTTGTGGAAAAATATAAATAACAATTGATCCAAAGTCAAAAACATTTCTTGTCAAAGCAACATGTAAACTGAAATAATATGTAGATACATGGTTTATAATATATGTATACTTTGTCCATTATTAGTAAATCAAAGTCATTAGAAGTGCTTTCAAAAATAAAATAAATAAATAAAAAAACAAGCCCTGAGAAATAATATATTTATGGTCACCACCTACTCCACCCTTTTTGTTGGATGCTATTTGTATATTTGTTAAATCCATTTTTATGTAAGTTTAAACAATGAATGAAAGAAGTTGCTGTCTTGGAGGTGGGCCATGCCACTTCCTTGGTAACAATTTCTCTTTGGATTGAAATTTTGAAATTACATGTATCAAAAAAGGGAAGAAATTGGTTATATATGTTTAGTGTGGATTCAAATTTCAGTATTTCTATTGAGAATTTGATTATAGTATATTTATTAAAAATTTGCTTTTACATTGATTTTTAAACCTACATAAAATTTCATTTTCATTCTTTTATCCAAACATAATCAACGTAAAAGAAAATATATTATTTGTGTAGGTCCAAATCTTCTGAGATAAAGCAAATAATGTTGTTGGCGGTGTTTGGTTTTCTCGAAAAATGGATAGAATAAGGGGACTATTTTATAAGTCGGCGAGAATTGGATTAAGCTATCCAGCTAGACGAAATTACTCCGTACAAAAGTGCTACTTGATTTATAGGCAATCGTCTCTAAAATACAACGACTTTCAAGTGGGCTTAGTAGCACTTGCAAAAGCCAAACTTACAGTGAACTTAACGTATTTGTGAACTTTCGATTTTTGAAGGAAATGCGGAACCTGATATGCTAAATATCTTGATGAATTTTGGATTTTGTGATCTTCAAAATAGATTCTTGGGGGTTTTATATAGAGTTACGGATACCTGTCGAGCAGGTGCATCCATTGGTCCGTATCGATGCGAATTTGTTAGATCGTGCCTTCGATCAACATGCACAATTTTATAGTTGAGATCACATCTCTTCGAAGGTACACACCCTTTACTACGCACTTTTGCACCTTTGAGCAGGCGTATCCCGGTCGGCGAACATGTGCCTCCACTCGCCATGCCACGCGTACATGTCACCATCCGGATGACTCTTGCAAGTCATCTTGCCACAGTGCCATGTCACTTCTTTGAGACCAGAACCATGGTTCGATTTGTCAAAAACTTTAAAGGCACCTCAAAGCTCCTCGCGGACGATGCGTCGTGCAAAGTGCAAAGTGCGTTCGGTCCCATGCTCGACTGCGGCTCGGCTCTGGCTCGGATGGTGCTCCGCACCATCCTCGGTCTATTTGAGCTAGCCAAAGGCTAGTCAAATTGACTTAGTCACTAAGGTGTACCATAACAAGCTCCACTTGATTACTCCTTATTAGTGGTGAAGCTCTATATAAACTAGTCAAACATTTAATATGTTTTCCATGTGGGATATGGCTTTCCATAATCCCACCCTTTTATATTCCTTATATAAAAAGCATTTAAGTAGCTAACTTTATGCATTAATTTATTTTCGAAATTAAATGACCCCACTTAAATAATTGGCCAAACATGAGTCAAAACCCGTTTATTAAAACCAATTTCCAACAATCCCCCACATGAATGAACATTAATGCATGCATGTATGCGGACTCATTCGTAAGTTCCAACGAGCCGTTATTGCATCGGGATAGGTAGCTTGTTGCTTTGAACCTTCCTTAGTAAACTACTATCGAGTTTACTAGTTCGCTTAGTGACACGATGTCTTGAACTATTCATCCGTTTGTGTAAACCAGAAAACATCACTTACACAATAACAGTTCTTTGGCGTTTGTTCTAACATTGTGTCCATTTCGGCCTTGGACCATATGTTAGATTCAAAAGTGTTCCAAATAAAGCGGCCATTACTTCTCACTTATATTGGTGATTTCCTATAAAGAGCATCCTTCCATACTCCACCTTTAGGTATAGGAATCATTAAAAGATAAACTTAACCTTACCACACTCTGCAGGGTTTTTCACTTGGACGTTCTGGGAATGAGTTGAAACAATTTCCAAGTGTTAAATTTGAACATTCATAACTTAGTTTTCCCATTCAACCAAGGTCTTATGATCTCAATTCACAAGGTTGGAGTTCGCTATGAACATTCTTATTTTGTGGATTTTAAACTCATTCCCTTAACAATTTGTACATTTGATCTCGATTTATACCTTTAGTAAGCGAATCTGCTGGGTTTTCCTTTGACTTCACATAGTCAACCGAAATAACCCCATTCGAGATCAATTGTCCAATGGTATTATGTCTTCGACGAATATGTCTAGACTTACCATTATACATACTACTTTGTGTTAGTCAGTGGCTACGATAATCTAGAGGGGGTGAATAGATTATGCCGATTTTCGCAAATCACAATCGTTGATTTAAAGAGGTTCAACCCACCTAGGGCCTAATCCTCTACCACCCCAATATCTCCGGGATGGATTTCAAAAAGAAAAAAAGATTTTATTAATTTACCAAAAATTAATACAACACTTGAGGATTGCCACAATCCTCTTACAATACCTTTGAAGATTACCACAATCTTCAAACACCTATCACCTATATCACCCAAGTGTATTCTTACTACAAGAATACTCACAAGGATGTCTTGTGTTGAATGATGGACAAAATTCAAGATTACAACTCTATGAAACCAATACAAAGATTGAGTGCAAGTGTAATCAAGAATAAAAGCCTAGACCTCAAAGATGTGCAAGTGAAAGTACTTGGGCTATTACAACAAGAATGTAAAAATGAAAGCTTGAACAATTTGCGATTTCTTGTTGTTTATTTTGCTTGTATGTGTTGTTGCATCTTGTGTCTTCAATTCATCCTCTATTTATAGGGAAGTTTTCACCAACATAGGCTCCCAACATAGGCTCCTTCTTCTTCACTTTGTCTACAAAAAGAGGATCACAAGATGTAGAAATATTGTACAAAATTGAAAAGCAAATCTTCATCTGATTACAGCGGTTGGAATTTTCTTTGTCACAAAATACCATAGGGTGACATGTTGCCTGTATAAGATTTGAGCGTTTGAATGAAAATAGTGCGATCCAGGTAGGGGTTGCGGGGTGCGATCCGAGGTAGGGGTTGCGGGGTTGCATCACGGGTCCCCTCCCTCTTTTTTAAGACTGTATGTTACATTTCGTGTTTTCTTTCCTTGGAGTGCAGTCGACGCTTTGGGCGATGGTCGACCTCAATTTGAAATGTTGCCCGATTTTTATCAAAAATAAACTTCAAGAAATACTCAAAAATTAGTAAAAACATTTTAAATCATTTGGGAGTATTTGGACAACATTTATAAACATAGTTTTGGTGTAAAAACCAATTTAAACAAAACCATCAAAAGTGTTGTCCATTTTTATCGAAAAATAAATTCTAAGAAATACTCCAAAAATTAGCAAAAACAATTTAAATCATTTAGGAGTATTTGGACAACATATAAATAACATTGTTTTGGTGTAAAACAAAATCATCAAAATCATGATAAAAACATTTATCTAACACTTTGTGCCCTTTCGATTCTTTGATTGACTATCACAATGTATCAATACTGAAAGAGTTGGTTTATTCCAACAAGGAATATCTTCTAAGAAAATTCTAATCCATTCGAACTTCTTCTCCGACTTTATCTAAAGCAATAAACTCATATTCTATAGTGGATCGAGCTATACACGTTTGCTTAGAAGATCTACATGACACCGCTCCTCCACCTGTGTGAATACATAACCATTTGTGGACTTGGAGTCTTTTGTGTATGATATCGATTGGTATCAAAGTATCCTTCTAATACTAGTGGATATCTAATATAAAGTATTCGAGTTCATGGTATACTTTAAGTATCTAAGTACCCTTGTCAAGGCTTTCGGTGATCTTTACTCGAGTTACTTGTGAACATACTTAGCTTACTCATGAATATGCAATGTTTGGTCGTGTATAATTCGTTAAGTACATCAGGCTACCAATTATCCTTGCATATTCTAGCTGAGAATCTATTTATGGCTAAGTGTAGACTTATATCTGAGGCTTCTTAGGAGGAGGACTATCAAAAGCATTAAACTTTCTAAGTATGCTTTCGACATAATAGGATTGTGACAAGACAATTCCATCTAAAGTTCTAGAGATTTTTATCCCTAATATATCATCGAGATAATCCCATATCTTTCATATCAAAGTTCTTCTTTAACATGTTCTTAGTATTCATGATTAAATCACGACTACTACCCATGATCAACATACCATCTACATAAAGACAGACAATGACATAAGCATCGATTTGTACCTTTAATGTAGACACAACATCACATTCGTTGATTTTGAAACCATTTGACAACATAATTGTGTCAAACTTTTTGTGCCATTGCTTAGGTGATTGTTTTAGTCCATAAATGACATAACAAGTTTACACACCTTTCTATCTTGTCCGAGTGCAACGAACCCCTCGGTTTGTTCCATATAAATCTCCTCTCAGGCTCACCATTCAAGAAAGCGAGTCTTCACATCCATTTGATGTATCTCAAGGTTATGCTAGCTGCAATAGCAATGAGAACACGAATGGATGTGATCCTCACAAAAGGAGAATATGTATCGAAAAAGTCATATCCTTCCTTTTGTTTAAACCCTTTGGCTACCAATAGGGCTTTGTACTTATCTATATATCCATCTGCTTTGTACTTCCTTTTTAAGGATCCACTTAAATCCTAAAGGTTTGTATCCTGGAGGAGATCAACTAACTCCCAAGTATTATTGTGCAAGATTGAATCTATTTCATTGTTGATAGCTTCTTTCCGAGAGGAGCTTGGACTAGACAAAGCTTCTTGAATAATTCTAGGTTCATTTTCTAAAATATAAATTAGAAAATCGGGACCAAAAAGACAGCTACTTTTGTTCTTTTCTTAGTCTTGGTTCCTCTTCATTATCACTTTGAGGTAACCTTGTAGTTTCATAAGTTTATTTATTCGAGCTTTCTTCTTTCCTTTCTTTATTCGGAAGCTATTCTCGAAGAATACATCATTCCTTGATTCAATGATCATTATTTCATTTATATCGGGAATAGGCCGACTTGTGCACCAAAAAGCGATATGCACTACTATTGTTAGCATGTCAATGAAAATTCAATCGATCGTCTCTAGACCGATTCTAACTTGTTTCGGCTTAGGTACTTGACTTTAGCCAAATACCCCCATACTTTGAGGTATTTATATGATGGTTTACGTTCTTTCCATGACTCATATGGAGTTTCATTTTTATTTTTGTGTGGGATCTTATTAAGTATGGCTTCCCTTCACAAGTTTTGTGTCAGCCAGAGCTTATCAACATCGCATTCATCATCTCCTTAAGAGTACGATTTTTAGATTTACGCTAAACCATTTGATTGAGGTTAGTATGGAGCTATCGTTTGATGAATTATACCGCTTCCGAGCGAGAATTTTTCAAATGGAGCAACATACTCTCTGCCTCTATCACTTTGAATCATCTTAATTCTCAAATTAAGCTGATTTTCAACTTCATTCTTATAAGTTTTGAAAGCTACTAAACCTTCATCTTTTCTTTTAAAAAGATATACATTACAATATCTTGTGCAATAGTCAATAAACATTATGAAGTACTTTTTACCATCTCGAGTTTGCACAAGTTTTAAATCACACACATCCGTGTGAATTAACTCGAGGGTTTGGTACTTCTCATCACCGAAAGAAATGGTGCATTAGCCTTGATTTTGCTTTAACACAAACTTCACATTTGTCTTGTGAATGGGTTTTAAACGTTGGTATTAATTACATATTCTCTAACTTTTTAATTGTGTTGAAATTTATGTGTCCTAATCTATCATGCCATAAATTAGAACAATCCCAAGTAAAAAGTAATATTCTTATTCTTCGCCTCTTGGTGGAAAGCATTCATTGAGATATTTTGAAGAGCCATTAATCAAGGTACCCTTTACAAAGAAACCTGACCATTCATGGTCATTACAAATTTGTTGGACTCAAACACTAGTCTAAAACAGGCCTTGCTTATGAGAGGACCGAAAACTAAATTCTTGCGGATATCGGAATATGCATCACATCCACAAACGTCGACTCTTTTCCGGAAGTCATCTTGATTACAACCTTTCCAAGCCCCACAATGTTGGAAGTCGAAGAGTTCCCCATGAAAAGATTCATACATTTGTCGGAGTGTAGGAGAAAAATATCTCCTTATCGGCACATATATGATGAGTAGCCCCGGTATCTATCCACCACTCCCTTTGGTTATCCACCATATTGGCTTCAAACACAATGGTAGTGAGATCGAGCTCCGACATATCTATCCGAATAGACTTATTCTCGGTCACATTGGCTTGTTGTTGGTTGGCATTTTTATTTGCCCTTTTTTATTGGGTGTCGGCAATCCTTGGCCATGTGATTCGACTTGCCCGATTGTAGCGACTCCTTTGAACTTTTTAGTCTTTCCTTTAGCATTTCGGATTGCTTTCATTTCTTGCTATTGCTCGATTTGCAAGATTGGCATTGGCCTTTATTTAAGTTTTCTTTGGACTTTACCGGATTTTCGGTTGTCTTCCTCAATTGAAGTCGAACTATTAAATCCTCAAGCCCCATTTCCTTGCGCTTGTGCTTGAGGTAGTTCTTAAAGTCTTTCCACAATGGCGATAATTTTCGATAATTGCGGCCACTTGAAATGACTCATTGAGAATCACCCCTTCGGACACTAAGTCATGAAGTATGATCGAATTTCATGAACAGGTGATGGTGGTCTTGGTGTGAAGCCATGTTGAAATCCGAGAAATTTGCGGACAACAAATTTCTTTGTGTCGGCATCTTTTGTCTTGTACTTATTTTCCAAAGAATCCCACAATTCTTTGGGCCGGTTGAAATGAGCTATAGGCGTTATAGAGGGTGTCATCCGGCCCATTCGAACATCGTTGCGACACGGGGAAGTCGTTGTTGTGCCATGCATCCACGGTGAGTCCGCCTACGATTATGCATTTCTTCTTCACCAGCGGTCGGGGGGTCCTCCTTCAAGAACCAGGACATACCCAAAATGGTCAAATAGAATAGCATCTTCATTTGCCGCACTTGAAGTCAACAGGAAAATTTCGCCGATTTTTCTCCATGCGCGGAAGCGTGACCATCGAGAGTGAAACTTATGTTAGCCATTTCTAAGAAAAGCGAGAATTTCGTCTTGCGGTTGTTGTTGGCGGTGTTTGGTTTTCTCAAAAAATGGATGAAGAATAACAGGACTATTTTATAAGTCGAGGCGAGAATTGGATTCTCTATCCGCTAGATGAAATTACCCCGTACAAAAGTGCTAACGGTTCTAAGCAATTGTCTCTATGATACAATGACTTTCAAGCTCGGCTTAGAAGCATTTGCAAAAGTCGAACTTACAAATAACTTAACGTATTTTGGAACATTTGATTTTTCGAAGGAAAAGACAGCACAATAAGCTTAATATCTTTGATGAATTTTGAATTTTCTAATCTTCAAAAACAGATTCTGGTGGTCTGTTTATATAGAGTTACGGATGCCTATTCGAACAAGTGCATCCATCGGTCCCGGATCGATCAGGTTGTTGGATCGTGCCTTCGATCAACCGAGGCACAATCTTATGGTCGGATCGTATCTCTTACGAAGTTACACACCTTTTACTACGCCCCCCTACACACCTTTGAGCAGTCATGTCTAGTCAAAAACAGTGCGCCTCTAAAGCGCCAATGCGATTATGTGCGATGTGCGAGCACAGGCCCGGCTCCGGCTCAGCTTGGGCTCGGGCTTGGACGGTGCTCCACACCATCCTTGGTGCTATTTGAGCTAGCTAAAGGCTAGTCAAAATTGACTTAGTCCACTAAGGTGTACCATAAGGAGCTCCACTTGATTACTCCTTATTAGTGGTGAAACTCTATATAAACTAGTCAAATATTTAATGTGTTTCCTATGTAGGATATGGCTTTCCATATTCCTACTCTTTTATATTCCTTATATAAAAAGCAATTAAGAGGCTAACTTTATGCATTAATTCTCATTCAGGAAATTTGTTTTGAGAAATTCAAAATGTTAATTTCATCTACCCGCGGTGTAGATTACGATTACATCATTTAGTTTGAAATAAATAAATGATCCAACTTAAATAATTGGTCAAACAAGGGTCAAAATCCATTTTTAAAACAAATTTCCAACAAATACTATATAGAACTAGTCTTATGGATCATTTTTCGAGTTTGTAAGTTTTTTTTTTTTTTCTCTTTCTTTACTTTTCTTGGCCTTTTCCTTTTCCCATTTTTTTTCCGTGGCGCCTATATTTTTCTTCCTCTCTATCTTCTCTCTTTTTTTTTCTTCCAGTTTTTTCTGCGCTCTCTCCCTTTCCACTCTCTGTCGCTTATTTTTGTTTGGACGGTCTCATATTGACTTTTTGAATAGGTTTTGATAGTCCTCTTTGTCTTAAATTATCATTTCTTACTTACTCATCAAATTTGTTGTGTTTTTTGGATTAAGCCTCCATGAATGTGGTGTACTAGGTTTCATATATATATATATATATATATATATAGAGAATGAAAGAGCGATATATTAACTATAAAATCTTGTCGGAAACAACCAATTCCTCCAAGTGAGAGGAGATCCCCAATCCTTGGATTAGAACCAACTAATGAAAAAGAAGAACTCGCTAAGTGGTGGGCTATAGTGTTTCCCATCAACTTAACAAAACTAAGACTAATAAAATAAAAGCAAGAAAAAGATGGAAAATATCGGAAATAATGTTCCCATATAAGAAAGATCCTCCGTGCGATTATGGAGTAGGTGAAAAAGATTGATGTTGTCGGATTCAATGTTAGAATATTTTTAATATTCTTTAAGGATGGTCCAAGTACCATAAGGTTCAAAGTCCACATTATGTAAAGATACATGGTTCTATAATGTTCAATGTATACATTATATAAAGGTGTATGGTTTTAATTGAATGGGACTAACTTTGATGGATAAGTTAGTATTAAGTGTATTGAAACCAAGGGTCTAGATACCCTCGCTCTCTTTGCATAAATGAAAGAAGTTCAAAGATTAAGAAGACAAAGGATCATAAGATGGTTAATCTTCTTTATGTCTTCTATATATAGCCATGAAAGACATTATGTTTTCTATCCATCAAGAACAATAATGGAGATCAAGGTGCAAGTTTCATACATCTTCAAGAGATAACAAGAATGAATCAAGGTATGTATTTTATATTTGTTAAAATCATGAGTTGTTAAGGTTTTTGGCATTAAAGAAAATACTTGATTTTCCAAAAGGTTAGATGAAAATCGAATTAAAAGTTAATATGTGGTATCGAGCCCTATTAAACATCTCATGATTTTCGATCGAGTCTTGATTCTACTTGATAAATCCGACAAGTATTCATCAAAATTTACATCATTTTGCGCAAAAATCACATGGATGGACTTCTTGTGCAAATTTATATATTATAGATCAACATGTATGTATATTCTTCATCATGCTATTGAGGAAACATATGGTTCTCATTAATTACACATGCACACATGAATTGTTTATGAATGTCCTTTGTGTAATTATTATGATAAATTCACATCGAGAGGGTTATAAATGAGGCAAATAAAAAAATTATTTGTTGAGCAGTGAAATCCGAGAAACAAGAATCATTGTTTTTCCAAAATTACCAAAGTTAGTTTCATTTGGTTACAAATGTGTATATATATAGTTCGGACATTGATAAAAGTATTCACTTTGAAGGCATAGTGATTGGATACTATCGACATTACATTAAAAGTCCGAGAATGGATATATTTATGTTTTTTTTTTAATATGTATGATGTTGAACATATATTGAAAGATATAACTTGATTAAGGTACTTTCAAGTATTAAAAAATTATAATCAATATTCATGTGATGTTTAGCTAATTAGTCATCAAAGTGATCTAGCTTGAGGAATATTTGACTGTGTAGAATGATATTATATGATGTTTAATTTTATGGTAGCTTGTTAGTCAACAAAGTCAAATTTGGGACGAACTATTTAACTTCTAAAATTAAACTATTCCACAATTTATCATGGTGGTGGGATGTCGTTAAAGTTTCGATTGAACAATTGAGTTATCTAATTATATTGCTAGGAGGACACCTAAAGATGGGCCATTGCATATAATTAATAACATTAAAAGGATTAACTATAATTAATTAGACATGATGTTTATCTAAAGGTATCCTTGAATATACAATTAAAGGTTTTATGGTGTATTTGGGATCGAATCCATTAAAATTAAAGGTTTTATGGTGTATTTGGGATCGAATCCATTAAAATTACTCAAAGCATTAAAGTATTGGCATGTATTAATGTTTTGCAAAGATCGCTTAAAATGTTCGCATCGGGGAACTGTTGTTTAGTTTAACGGGCTTAACTATGTTGAATGGTGAATAAATCTTATTTCAATTGGGTGTTTTGAATGCGGATTTAGCAATAGTTCTGCGAGAGAAGCATGACTATTTCGGCTACGATGCGATAGCGAAAAGTCTTTCTTTGAGGCTTGGGAAAAGCCTGTCGGCTAATCTTAAACTTGATGAAGTTGACCATGGCGGATTCCATCAAGCCATCGATGCCTAAAACAGGACAATGCAAGGAATATATGATAAAAGTTAATGAGTCTTTGTCAATCGGACATTACGGACAAGTCCGTAGTTGGGAGTCTCATGAGTGAGTTGACCACTAAAAGATTTAATTGGTCATGTTCCATTCATGATCATGTGACGAGAAATGTCTAATCTAGCGGCAAGGTTAAAGACTATGGAAATGGATGTGAGTGAACCATTCTAAATGCAGTTTATCATTAACTCTCTTCTTTGAGTTTGCACTGTTCCAAGTTAACTATAGCACCATTAAAGATAAATGGAATTTCAATGAACTTAAGGCCATGTTGATTCTAGAGGAAGGAGATTAAGGAAAATAAAGGAAAAGTCCATCCACCTCACGGTCTATGCCGGTGCTAGTAGCAGCAAGATTAAACCAGGTAAAAGGATAAAAGAAAAGGTAAATCCCGGTGAAGGTAAATGAAGGCTTGATCCATAAGGAAGCGAGTAGTCTACTGCAGGGAAACCTGGGCATGTAAAGAAAGACATGCGGAAAGAAAGGCTTGGTTCGAAAAAGAAATGGATTCCATTTAATCCACCCATAAACTAACCGATTAATATTTGTCTATGGGAAACGAGAATGAAGGCGCGAATAGAGGGCATTGGGACGTACACATTGATCCTAGACCTTTGGGTGTCATGTAGATCTAGAAAAGTGTCTCTATGTATCTCGAATGTGCTAGAAACTTAGTTTATGTTTCAATCTTTGGATTATAATGGTTTTAATTTTCAAATTGCGAAAGGTACATTTACATTATAAGGAATAATTACTATTATGGTTCTGGTATTTTAATTAATGGATTGTATCCTTTTAATATTGATGAAAAGTTTAAGTAATTCCCTATTTAATGTTGAACACACTTGTTGGTATCAAACATAGTGCACAAAATGAACATGCTCGCCTTCTGTGGCATCAAAGACTAGGTCATATTTCCAAGGAAAGGATGATGAGGTTAGTAAAAAGTGAAATACTACCTCACTTGGGTTTCTTGACTTGGATATGTGTGTGGAATGTATAAAAGGTAAACAAACCAAACACACGAAGAAAGAAATCGCCACCAAAAGCACTCGGCTATTAGAGATAATTCACTTTGATATTTGCGGCCCCCTTTTGATATCCCTTCTTGGGGTGGAGAAAAATACTTCATCACCTTTATAGATGATTTCTCACGTTACGATTATGTATATCTAATGCATGATAAATCTCAATCAATGGACATCCTTGAGGTGTTCATTAATGAGGTGGAAAGCGAGTTAGATAGAAAGGTTAAAATTGTGAGGTCCGATAGAGGAGGTGAATATTTTGGAAGGTTTGATGAAAATGGACAACATCCATGTCCATTTGCAAAGTTCCTCGAAAGTAAGGGCGAGTTGTGCACAATATACAATGCCCAGTACACCTCAAAGCAAAATGGTTTTTTGAAAGGCAAAATCGTACATTAATGGATATGGTTAGAAGTATGTTGTGTAATTGTTCTTTACCCATATCATTGTGGATGTAAGCTTTAAAGATCGCTACATACTTTCTTAATTGTGTTTCTAGTAAAGCGGTTCCTAAACTCCTTATGAAGCGGAGACGGGGAAGAAACCGATTTAAGACTTGTTCATCTTTGGGGTTGTCGGTAGAAGTAAGAATATATAATCCACATGAAAAGAAGCTTGATGCTAGGACGATCGAGTGGTTTTTTCATTGGCTATCTGAAAAGTCTAAGGGTATAGATTTTATTGTCTAACAATAGTGCGAGAATAGTTGAGACAGGAAATGCACAATTTATTGAGAGCGGTCATATCGGTGGGAGTGGGGAACCACGAAAGGTAGTCATACAAGAGATTTGGGTTGAAGAATCTTCGCCCAATATATCTAATGACATTGTTCGTGTTCCTATTGTTGCATCACAAGTCACACAACATATCGAACAAGAAGCGAGGTTCCTAACCCACTAAATGAACAAATGCCAGGGGAGATAAATCAACCACATCATGAGATATTAAGACGATCGAAAAGCGAGAAAAGACCAGCTATTTCGATGATTATGTGATTTATTCTCTTGAGCATGAATGTGATATCGTATTGATAAAGATCTGTCTCATTCCATTAGGCCATGGAATGTAGCAATTAGAAAAAGTGGTTTGTTTTCATGAAAGAAGAATTAAAGTAAATGAGTGATAACAATGTTTGGGATTTAGTAGAGTTGCACGAAGGTTGTAAACGAGTTGGTCACGTAAATGGGTCTTTAAGTCAAGCGAGACTCAAATGAAACATTGAAAGATATAAAGCCAGGACTTGTTCTAAAGGACACACTCAATAAGATGGCATCGACTACAAAGAAACCTTCTCTCCGGTTTCTAAGAAGTATTCTTTAAGAATTGTTATGGCTTTGGTGGCTCATTATGACTTGGAGCTTCACCAAATAGATGTAAAGACCGCTTTTACGAATGGAGACTTGGAAGAGGAAGTATATATGGATCAATAGGAAGGATTCTTAGAAAGAGGAAAAGAAAATGTGGTGTGTAAACTTAGAAAATCAATATACGGATTAAAACAAGCTTCCGTCAATGGTATCTTATGGTTTTATAAAGAACATCGTTGATCGGTGTATGTATATGAAAGTTAGTGGGAGCTATTTTGTCATTTTAGTTATGTATGTTGATGATATCTTGCTTCTTGCAAATGACATGGGCATGTTACATGATGATAAGAAATTTCTTTAGAAAAACTTTGAAATGAATGATATAGGTGAGGCATCCTATGTGATTAGAATAGAAATATTTCGTAATAGATCACAAGGAATGTTAGGATTGTCTCGAAATGATATATTAACAAAGTTTTAGAAAGATTGAGAATGGAAAATTGCTCTATAGGGATTGTTCCAAATTCGAGAAAGGGGACAAATTTAATCAAATGCAATGTCCCAAGAATGATTTGGAATGGAAGGCAATGGAATCAATTCCCTATGCATCGGTGGTTGGGAGTTTGATGTATGTTCAAACATGCACTCCGGATATCAATTTTCTTTGTTGGTATGTTAAGTCGATATCAAAGTAATCCCGGAATGGATCGGCTGGAAAGCTGCTAAGAAAGTCCTTAGGTACTTACAAGGCACCAAGGATCACATGCTAATGTATAGAAGATCCGATCACCTTGAAGTGATAGGTTATATGGATTTAGATTACGCCGGATGTGTAGACACCAGAAAATCCACATTCGGTTATCTGTTCCTTTTGGCTGGCGGAGCAGTATCATGGAAAAGTGGAAAGCAATCTATCATTGCTTCTTCTACTATGGAGGCTGAATTTGTGGCATGCTTTGAGGCTGCAATTCATGGACTATGGTTGTGGAACTTTATCTCGAGACTTGGGATTGTCGACAATATATCCAAGCCGTTGAGAATTTCTTGTGATAATTTTGCGGTGTCTTCTTCTCAAAGAATGATAAGTACTCTAAAGGTGCCAAACATATGGAATTAAAATACTTATATGTTAAGGAAGAAGTGTAGAAACAACAAATATCAATTGAGAATATTAGTACAAATTTTATGATAGCGGATCATTGACTAAGGGTTTACCGCCCAAAATATTTTCCGGACATGTTGAAAAGATGGGCATTATAGAAAAGTCCTTGTTAGCATAATAAGCACGATGTATGCATACAAATATTGCTCGTAATATTGTGATACTCGAATTCAATTAAGGTGTTTGTTTTTCGTATTGTTTCTCTTGTTATCTTGAAAGCGTTGTATACGCTTATTGTTAATTGGATGACAAGTTTAGTCTTTTGAAGACATAAAAGTTGAGGCTTACAGGGAATCCTCATAATTAAAAGTTATGATGAATTGAGATTGATTTGTGATACATGGAAGGAATCGTATTAACAAATAATATGTGATTGCCATGATTCAATCAATTTCAATTCAATAAAATTGTTCGTTAATATGAAGACTTAATGAAAGTTCTCTTCAAAAAGCTTCAAGTTGTCACTTGGACCAAGTGGGAGAATGTTAGAATATTTTTAATATTCTTTAGGGATGGTCCAAGTGCCATAAGGTTCAAAGTCCACATTATGAAAAGATACATGGTTCTATAATGTTCAATGTATACATTATATGAAGTTGCATGGTTTTAATTGAATGGGACTAACTTTGATGGATAAGTTAGTATTAAGTGTATTGAAACCAAGGGTCTAGATACCCTCCCCTCTACCTCATAAATGAAAGAAGTTCAAAGGTTAAGAAGACAAAAGATCATAAGATGGTTAATCTTCTTTATGTCTTTTATAAATAATCATGAAAGACATTGTGTTTTCTATCCATCAAGAAACAATAAAGGAGAGGTTAGAAGGGGATAATCTATTGTTAAAAGTGAGTCACTTATTCATTGAAGATCAAGGTGCAAGTTTTATACATGTTCAAGAGATAACAAGAATGGATCAAGGTATGTATTTTATATTTGTGAAAATCATGAATTGTTAAAGTTTTGGGCATTAAAGAAATTACTTGATTTCAAAAAGGTTAGATGAAAATCGAATTAAAAGTTAACATTCAATACTCAAGTTCCTCAAACTCATGTCTTTGGCAAGTGTCACCCGTTATCGGCAAGCGATGGTCTCCGCGACGGCTACCTCGTATTTGGAGTATATTAACTTGGAAAGTGCCGAGATTACTTGGCCCCTATATTTTGATGGCTACGCCTATGCTTGTTCATTTCCCCTCTCGTATGGAAGGATCGGTATTGATTTTAAATTGGTTCACTTCTGGTGGTGTCCATTTATCCGAATATATTTTTGCCCTATTCGATTTTTCCCTTGCTCCTAAAGATTGCACATGTTCCTGAAGTCTTGTGGTGGCTAAATTGATGGAATGCTGCTGGTTGATAGGTTGGTACTCAAAAGTAAATTTATTCCTTGCACTCCATGCAGCCCAAAGTAACATAGCAAACAATGTATGCCCCTCACTATCCCCTAGCTGCATAACTTGCACCACCCAGTCCCCTAAGGTCCCTCGTAAATGTGATGCTGGGAGTACCATACGCAGTGGAGAAATAGCCCAAAAAAACTCCATTTATCCACAATCTCTAACCGCATGTTCGTTTGACTCATCCGCTAATCCACATATCGTACAGACCGTGTCGATCACCACCCCTCTTTTGCGCAATGCCCCTTTAGTCGGTAGGATGCCGTGCAAAACATTTCCACAAAAATACTAGGGTTGCAAACGAGCCGAACCGAGCCGAACAAGATCGAGTTTGGTTCGTTTATTTTTGGATCGGCTCAAGTTCGATACGAGCTTTCCTAATTGAGTTCGAGCGCAGCTCGTTTAAAATTTACTTAGTTCGCGAACAGTTCTAGCTCGACTTGTAAAAAGCTCATTTAACATATTCGACGAGCTTAACTCGAGTTCGGCTTATAAAAAGCTCGTTTAAGCTTAAAAGAGCTTAGCTCGAGCTCTGCTCGTTAAAGGTTCATTTAAGCTTAAATGAGGTTAGCTCAAGTTCGGCTCGTTAAAGACTCGTTTAAATTTTAACGAGCTTAGCTCGAGTTCGGCTCGTAAAAGGCTCGTTATATCCTTGAGCTCCAATTCAAGCTCGTTGAAGACCGAGTTCGAGTTCGTTAAAATTTAAAATATATGCTATATTGCCCTTATTTATTAATCAAATTTCATATTAAGACTAAATCACTTGTTGTGATAAGAGTTAGGTAAAATTTACATATTACTAAAAGCAAAAATAAATGAAAGCGCCATAAGTTTTAGAATCATAAATAACTCATAAATTTAGTTTTGGATAATTATTAATAACATCAATATTTTAAAATTTATATGTGATGTTTTCAACATTTATAATATGCTTATGACTTTATGATAAAATAGTACTAGTTGACGATTATATTAATTACTAAGTCTAAATCTATAATTAATATTAAGTAACTCTCATCGATACACGAGTTTTGTTAGTTTTTAGACTAAATACTTTTAAGTTCTCACCAATTGCCAACCTTGTTTAGCTTGCCAAAGATGGTTTCATTAAAACATTTCAAATCCCGAAACCCCAACCCCTCTCCTTTGTCGATCTGCATATGCTACTACACGATTTCCAATGAATACGTCTTTCCTCCCTTTTCTGTCCCCACCAAAAACTTCCTTTTAAAGCATTGATCTGATTGCACGTATTAACAGGGAACAAAAAGCAACTCATCAGGTAGGACGAAATTTCTTGGGCCACGGATTGTATAAGGACCATCTTACCAGCTGTGGATAAATACCTTCCTTTCTAGTCCTTTAGTTTCTTAAGTATTCGATCCACCACCTTCGTGCAACTCCCAGCCATCGTGTTAGTTCATTTTGAGTCTCGATCCCCACACCCCTGCTAAATGACACCTCAGATTTTTTGAGGCTAATCCATTGGCCCGAAGTCCTCTCATAATCTTGAATAATTTTCTGTGTATGATCTATCTCACGTTTGTTTGCCCTTCCGAATATAATATTGTCGTCAGTGCAAAAAGGTGTGATATCTTCGGACCCTCTCGACTTACTTTTATTCCATGTATCTGGTCTCCGAAACTCCGCCCTGCGTATTAACGAAGAAAAAGCCTCTGCACATAAAAGAAAAAGGTAAGGAGAGAGAGGATCTCCTTGACGGAGCCCCTCGGTAGGGTGAAACATGGTGCCATTTGTCCGTTCAAGAGGACAGAAAAAGACACAAATTGACACACTTCATAATTAGGTTCACAAACTGGCTAGGAAGACCCATTTTAAGCATAACAAGATGTAAAAAGGTCCATTCCACTCTATCATAGGCTTTCGACATGTCAAGCTTAAAAGCGATGGAGTCCCGCTTTTTAGCTTAATTATGTTTCATAGAGTGGAAGATTTCAAAGGCTAGAAGGGCATTATCAGTAATGAGTCGATTTGGGTACAAAAGCTGATTGAGAGTGGTGAATAAGGAGGGGAGTAGAAATTTAATCCTATTAGCAATCGTTTAAGTTATTAATTTAAACAAAACATTACACAAGCTAATATGCCTAAAATCGGTGATGTGTTCCAGGCGTTTTTGCTTAGGATAAGAATGATGAAGGTGTTATTAATAGGACGAGGGCTTGTTCCTCCATTAAGAATTGAAAGAACGAGAAGACACATTATCGATTTTAATATGGACCAAATTTTTGGTAAAATAATGTAGGCATACCATCCAGTCCTGGTGTTTTCGTAGGATGCATATGTGCCAAAGCCGAGCGTTACTTCCTCCACCACAAACGGTTTAGATAGGATATCACACGCGGATTCCAACATTTTATTTTCCACTTTGTCTAGTACATATCCCACTTCCAAATTCTCCTCCGATGTAAACAACCCCTAAAAATAATCGTTGAAAACCCGTCCAATATCATTGCCCTCCTCTTTCCATAGACCATCAAAATCTAGAATTCTATCCACCGAATTTCGTGCCTTACATCCATTCGGTAACTTATTGAAAGAGGCACCGTTTTGATCCCTGTCCTTTCACGTGAAGTTCGCGGAGATTCGCCTCAAGTCGTTGCCTTTCCCTCAATTCATGGCTTGGATCAAGCAAATTAGCACTATTCTGTAATGATTTTTCACATGCCTATAATTGTTGCCCCACATTTCCAAAATGCATTTTCTTCCAAAGCGACAGTTGGACCCCACAATCTTCTATTCTTTTCGAAATCAATTGGATATCCGGTGTTGTCGTCCCCCTATCCCAGGTTTTGTGAATGCCTTGTTGACATGATTCATCTAATAGCCAGATGGACTCTAATCTAAAAACCTTCCTCTTTTTCATTTTTCGATTCCGCTCACTCTTTGAATGTGTCGCCATCGGAATAGCACTTGTGAGGTGATTTGTTGTGTATTCCAGGGAACTTAGTTATCTATCCACGACATAAAAACATCTATCGAGTTTTGTTAGATAAATGTTTTTATCATGATTTTGATGATTTTGTTTAAATGTGTTTTTACACCTAAACAATGTTTCTAAATGTTGTCCAAATACTTCCGATCAATATAAATTGTTTTTACTAATTTTTTGGAGTATTTCTTGAAGTTTATTTTCGACAAAAATTGGACAACACTACATGTCGTGTTGGACGGTCGCCCTATAGGGCAACCTATGTCTAAGTTGAGTTTTAAAAGAAAACGGGATGGAGGAAAAATGTGGGAGGATGACCGGTCGACCCGGTGTGGGCGGCCGGTCGATCTTAGGGCGACCGGTGTTTGATTGTTGTTCTGAATTATAGAACTCTGTTTTGTCAAATTGGGGCATGGCAACCGGTCAACATAGGGGTCGACCGGTCACCCCATGGTGACCGGTCCCCCTATGTATTTTCGTGTGAAAATATTTCAAAACCTTCTTTATGTTGCGACCGGTCGCTATAGGTTTTTGACAGCAAACAATCCATTGGATTTTAAACTGACTTTTCCTCATTTTAAGAGGTTGATTTCTATGACTATAATCTTGATTTTAATTGCATTTTTTTTAGAATTCACTCTCCAAGAAGGAGCCGATTGTCTGGAAATCATCACAAGACCTCTCCAATAAATAGAGGAACCATTCAAGCAACAAGATATAATACAACATACAAGCAAACACTTTGTCAAATATCTTGTTGTAATAGCCAAAAATACTTACACATGCACATGAGGTCTAGGCTTTTCATTCTTGATTACACTTGCACTCATAAGTTGTATACTTCATTATTGAGTTGTAATCTTGAATTTGTGTCAATCATCCAAAACAAGATATCCTTGTGGTAAGAGCACACTTGGGTGATCTTAGGTGTTGAAGAGTGTGGTTCTCTTCATAGGTGTTGAAGGAAGATTGTGATAATCTCCTTGAAGGTGTTGTAAGAAGATTGTGGTGATCTTCAAAGGTGGTGGTGTAATAATTTTGGTAATTATTAACAAAATTTCTTTTTCTTTTTTGAAACCCATCCCGGATATACTGGGGTGGTATATCACGTAGTCACTAGGTGGGGTGAAGCTCTTTAAATCAACGTGTGTTATTTATTTTCTGTATTTACAGTTTTTACCTTTGCTTGTTCACTCGAAAAAGAGGGCGGTATTTGAAAAACCGACATAATCTATTCACCCCCCTCTACATTATCGTAGCCAGTTAGACTAACAAGTGGTATCAAAGCCAAACTCTTTGGCTAGCTCGTTTCATATCGCGAGTAAAAAGGAAAGATCCATGGCTACGAACGAAGCCTACCTCACCACCGGTGCCTCCACCAATAAGACACCACTATTCGACGCCAACAACTACGCATTTTGGAAAAACTGAATGGAGTGCTTTCTACAAGGGTGCGGATTTGACATATGGAATGCCGTCATTGAAGGAGTTGATCAACCAACCAAGAAATTGGAGGATGGCACCTCGATTCTCAAAACGTTCAAGGAATTTGATGACAACGACAAGAAGTCATTCTCTCTAAACGGTAAGGCGATGAATATTTTACATTATTCACTCACCTCCACCGAAAGTACAGACCGTATCGAGGAATAAGGTCCCCACATGAAGTATGGGAAAAATTAGAAACCATCTATGAGGGCACAAAGAAAGTGAAACATGCAAGAAAAACAATACTTGTGAAAGACTTTGAAAATTTCAATATGCATGATGGTGAAAGCATATCAAAAATGGTGGAAAGGGTTGACAACATTGTCAATCATCTTGTGGCTCTTGGGAAGGTCATCTCGAAGAAGACAAAGTGACCAAGGTATTGAACAATCTTCCGGCTCATGGTCCAAAAAAGTGACAGCTATCACGGAAGCACAAAATCTCGAAACACTCAAGTTCGATGAGCTCATTGGAAACCTCATCATTTATGAAGTCTATCTCAAGGAGAGGAAAAATTCCAAACCATCCACCACTCAATTGGGGTACGCAAAATATTCCTAAAGGTTTAGCATCTTTCTCTAATAATTCATATTATGCTAGTGACGAAGATGACGAGGAGACGGCCGCACTTGTCCGGAAATTTGCAAAATTTGTGAATAAAAATAAGGCAAGAAAACCGAGAGACAACTCGTGTTTCAAATGGGGAAAATTCGGGCACTTCATAGCTAATTGCCGAAACTAGCGGAGGAAGAACAAAAGAAGAAAAAGCCTTTTCCGAAAAAGAAGGCTCTAAATACGGATATCAAAACTTGGGATGAACTACTCGCCACATCCGACGAGGAAGGAGAAACCGAACATGGTCTTATGGCCATAGACGATGAAAATAACGAGGTACGCTCTAACTCTTCAACTTCTTCCTTAGTTGATGAATTGCAATGTGATTTTGATGAATTGCAAAATGAATTTCAAAATTTGATTGTTAAATACAAGACTTTGAAAAAGGAGCATAAAGAGTTTAAAATTGAAAAGGATAAAATGTTTACTTCTTATGAATCTCTTGATAAAGCTCATGCTATTACTCTTACTAAAATTCGTACTCTTGAAACTGAAAAACAATCGCTCACTAATGATCTTGAATGTTTTAAAAAAGATGTGCATAGTTTTAACTTAAGTACGGATAAAGTTACAAAAATTTTAGATGCACAAAGAGGTGAGCATTCTAAATTAGGACTTGGCTATAAACCTTTTCAACCTATTTCAAAGAAAAATGACCAAGGTCCGACTTTTGTACGTGCTAGTAGTGCCCACAGTCTTATTTGCTTTTATTGTGGTAAAGTTGGTCATTATGCTACTCATTGTGAATTGAAAAATAATTTTAGCTATTTTTGGAGACCCAAAGGTCTCAAAACTAACCCCCATGGACCCTATAATTACAGGGTACCTAAAAGTGCTTCATTTGTAGGTAATAGGGGCTATAACAACCATGGATGATTCAAAATGGCTCGTGGACAGCTGGTGTTCGCGCCATATGACCAAAAAAAGAGAACGTTTTACCAACATCAAGCTCCAAGAAGAGGGTATGTCATGTTCGGGAATGGCAAAGGAAGAATTCTTGGAAATGGAGAAATTGGTAACTCTTCTTTCTCTCTTAGTAATGTTCTTTATGTTGAAGGGCTTAAGTTTAATTTGATAAGTGTTAGCCAACTTTGTGATTCAAATTATAATGTTATTTTCAATAAAGAAAAATGTCTTATTGTTAAAAATGATGAAATTATTTGTGAAGCAAATACAAAAGGCAATCTTTACAAAATTTGCACAAGTGATTTGGTTAGTCAAAATGTTTTTTGTCTTGTCGCCAATAATAATTTAACTAGTTTATGGAATAGGTGACTTGGACATGTTGGATACAAAAAATTGCAAACTATTTACAAAAACCAACATGTAAAAGGACTACCCAAATTGAATTTTGAAAATCTTGGCTTATGTGACACTTGTCAAAAGAACAAATTAGTTAAAAGCAGTTTTAAGCCTAAAAATGAAATTTCCACAATCAAACCCCTACAATTACTTCACCTTGATTTGTATGGGGATATTGGTACGGCTAGTTTAAGTGGAAAACATTATACCTTTGTTATAGTCGATGATTTTTCTTGATATACTTGGGCTTTTTCTTGCAAATAAAAGCGATGACGTTAATGAGTTTGTTAATTTGTGTAGACTTATTGAGAATGAAAAGGAATATACTTTTAAGTCTATTCGAAGTGATCGAGGTGGAGAATTTGATGGATAATTTAGAGTCTTTTATGAAACCAAGGGATATGCTCACATTTTTTGGGCTCCAAGGACACCTCAGCAAAATGGAGTAGCCGAAAGGAAAAATCGGATACTTCAAGAAATGAGTCGATCGATGCTCAATGAATTCTCACTTCCAAAATATTTTTGGGCCGAAGCCGTAAGTACCGCTTGCTATGTCATTAATAGAGTTTATCTTCGTCCTAAAATGAATAAAACTCCATATGAGCTTTGGAAAGGAAGAACTCCAAATATTATTGGACAAACTTGATCCTAAGGCCGATGAATGAATATTTATGGGGTACTCTATCAAGAGCATAGCTTATCGGGTTTACAATAAGACTAGTATGGTTGTTGAAGAATCTATCCATGTCAAATTCAATGAAGCCTCGGGTGTTGAAAGGATACCCAATGATGATAGTGATGAAGAGAATGTTATTGAACCTATTGTTCATGATGATGCTCAACCTTCTACTTCAAATTATCAACCTTCAACCTCAAATGTTCCTCAAGAATACAAAGGTGATACTTTGGATCTTCCCGTGGCATTGAAATTTGAGGGAGATCACCCAAAACATCTCATTATAGGTGATCCCCTTTATAAATTAATGACTAGAAGAAAATTTGCCGAAAAAGCTCCTATATCTCAAAAAGAGCCTAAGAATGGTAAGGAAGCTATTGAAGATGAGGATTGGTTTTTAGAAATGCAAGAGAAGTTGAATCAATTTGAAAGAAATGATGTTTGGGAATTGGTACCTTGTCCTCCATCTCAAACAATTATTGGTACAAAATGGGTATTTCGGAACAAGCTCGATGACCAAGGCAATATTGTTCGAAACAAAGCAAGGTTAGTAGCTCAAGTGTATTGTCAAGAAGAAGGTATTCAAGTTTACTTGCCTATTCTTGTTTTAAAAATTTCAAGCTTTGCCAAATGGATGTTAAATCCGCATTTTTAAATGGTTTTATTCAAGAAGAAGTCTATGTAAAACAACCTCCGGGGTGTGAAAATTTTTCTAGGCCAAATGATGTTTATAAACTTAAGAAGGCCTTATATGGTTTAAAACAAGCACCCCGTGCATGGTATGATAGACTTAGCTCTTTTCTTTTGCAAAATGGTTTTACAAGAGGTAAAGTTGATATTACTCTCTTTGTTTTTGGAAAAGGGCAAGATTGCTTATTAGGGCAAATTTATGTTGATGATATTTTTTTGGTGCTACTAATGAATCCTTGTGCAAGAAATTTTCTAAGTTAATGCAAGGTGAATTCGAGATGAGTATGATGGGGAGCTCAACTTCTTCCTTGGACTTCAAATTAAGCAATGCCAAGAAGGTATTTATATTTCACTATCAAAATATACAAAAGAACTTTTGAAGAAGTTCGGCATTGAAGAAGGAAGAACCGTCTCTACTCCTATGGCAACTAATGTCAAGATTGACAAAGATGAAAAAGGCAAATCGGTTGATGAATCCAAGTATCGAGGTATGATTGGTAGTTTACTTTATTTAACCGCAAGTAGACCGGATATTCTTCATGTCGTATGCCTATGTGCTAGTTTTCAATGCAATCCCAAAGAATCTCATATGAGTGTCGTTAAAAGGATTTTTACGATATTTGAAAGGCACTATTCAATATGGTTTATTTCATCCAAAGAATGAAAATTTTTCTCTTAAAGGTTATAGTGATTCGAACTATGCGCGGGAAATATTGATGATCATAAAAGTACTTAGGATCATGTCAATTTTTAGGCGATTGCCTAGTTTCTTGGTTTTCAAAGAAACAAAATTGTGTTTCACTTTCAACGGCGAAGCCAAATATATTTCCATGACTTTTTGTTGTACTCAACTTCTTTGGATGAAACAAACTTTTGTGGATTACAAATGTTCTTTTGAAAATGTACCTATATTTTGTGATAACATATCCGCTATAAATATTGCTCAAAACCCGGTTCACCATAATCGTACTAAGCATATCGAGATTCGACATCATTTACTAAGGGATTGTGTCTCAAAACGAAAAATTGAGATATCTTTTGTACCATCTCAAGATCAATTAGCGGACATCTTTACAAAACCGCTATCTTGAGACTTTTGCTTTAATACTAGCTCGGTTAGACATAATGCATATTGAATGAGATGTATGTTTATAATATAAATGTTTTAAAAACAGACTAATCGATTTTGCTAAACAGGTTGGCCGACAGTCGGCCTATCCGTGATCGTAAGCCCTCAACCCGCACCGGTCGGTCTCTAAGATTTTTGGTTAGAATGTTTCTATTTTCGGACTTAGCCATTTTGGCTTTACTCCTCCATGTTTTGACCCCTTCGTCATTTGCACACACAATTCACTCCAAATGAGTTTCATTGAATAATTTTTATATCTTGGACTTCATATTGCTCGATTATCATCATTGTTGCTCATCTTTACCGATTAAATGGTAAGAATTCTTCTCCTTAATCTCAATTGGGTTGAACCCTTGAGAACTTGGTTTAATGTTCATAACTTCTTTGCAACTTATATATGTTTGTTATGAGCTTATTAATTGTTTTTGAGTGGAAGTTGTATTGTTGTATTTGATGATGAAATTTTTGGCTTGATTACATTTACAAGGGCTATATACATCTTCTTAAATTTTTGACGCCCGCCAAGTGTTTGATGATTTGTTTCAAAGAAAATTTCATAAATTACATGACTCTCTCGATTTTAAAAGTCTTATATATTTATAGAGATCATGTTTTACCTTTCAAATGAGCTTTTGCATTTCAAATGATCGACTTCTCCCTTTTTATTTGGTTTTTAAGCTTCAATCTTCAAAAAGCTCGATAATTCGATAATATTGCGCACTTTGATATGAATGACTAATGTTTTTATCGTGCTAACATTCTTTTTGATGATTCCAAAGGGGAAGAAACAGGAAATAAGCTAGTTAGCTCAAAGAAGCTAAAATAAGCTCGCGAAAGAAGCTATAAGCTATGCCTCTTTAAAGCCAAAAGCTGTGAAGACTACTTAGTCCATTTGATGTATTATGGATTTATATGCATGTTTAATGATTGTTTTTGATAAGGGGAGCTTCTAAGCTCATGTTATTCATGTCTACATTGTATAAGCTAAAGCTTCTAGCTTTTGTTTGATTACTTCTTGATTCGCTTGTTGATAGGGGGAGCTTTTGTAAAATATTTTTGAAAATCTTTACTCTCTTCCTTATGGCTATTATGCATGGTTTGCTGTCGCTCAACACGGATAGTTTATTTTTGACCGGAAAATTTGTTTTGTTTTCAAAATAGTCCTCTTAAAATTGTTTTGGTTTGTAATCATCAAAAAGGGGGAGTTTGTTAGATAAATATTTTTATCATGATTTTGATGATTTTGTTTAAATGTGTTTTTACACCAAAACAATGTTTCTAAAATTGTCCAAATACTCCTAATCGATATAAATTGTTTTTACTAATTTTTCGGAGAACTTCTTGAAGTTTATTTTCGACAAAAATTGGACAACACTTTTGTTTCGTGTTGGACCGGTCGCCCTATAAGGCAACCTGTGTCTGAGTTGAGTTTTAAAATAGAAAACAGGACGGAGGAAAAATGTGGGCGGGTGGCCGGTTGACCCGTCAGGTCGGCCGGTGTGGGTGATCGGTGCCTGATTGTTATTCAAAATTACAGACCTCTCTGTTTTGTCAAATTGGGGCATGGCAACCGGTCAACATAGGGGTCGACCGGTCCAACCCCATGGTGACCGGTCTCCCTATGTATTTTCGTGTAAACATCTTTCAAACTCTTCTTTCTATGCGGACCAGGTCCCTATAGGTTTTTGACAAACTATCCATTGGATTTTAGAATGACTTTTTCACCTTTTAAGGGGTTGATTTCTGACTATAATCTTGATTTTAATGGCTTTTTTTTTTTTTTTTTTGTAGAATTCACTCTCCAAGAAGGATCCAATGTTTGGAAATCATTACAAGACCTCTCCAATAAATAGAGGAACCATTCAAGCAACAATATACAATGCAACATACAAGCAAACACATACAAGCAAACACTTTGTCAAATATCTTGTTGTAATAGCACTGAGTACTTACACTTGCACATCTTGAGGTCTAGGCTTTTCATTCTTGATTACACTTGCACTAATAAGTTGTATACTTCATTATTGAGTTGTAATCTTGAATTTGTGTCAATTATCCAAAACAAGATGTCTTTGTTGTTGTTTTTGTGGTAAGAGCACACTTGGGTGATCTTAGGTGTTGAAGAGTGTGGTTCTCTTCATAGGTGTTGAAGGAAGATTGTGACTTCCTTGTGGTAATCTCCTTGAAGGTGTTGTAAGAAGATCGTGGTGATCTTGAAGGTGGTGGTGTAATAATTTTGGTAATTATTAATAAAATTTCTTTTTCTATTACGAAACCCATCCCGGATATACTGGGGTGGTAGAGCACGTAGTCCCTAGGTGGGGTGAAGCTCTTTAAATCAATGTGTGTTGTTTATTTTCGGCATTTACAGTTTTTATCTTTGCTTGTTCACTCGAAAAAGAGGGCGGTATTTGAAAAACAGCATAATCTATTCACCCCCCTCTAGATTATCGTAGCCTCTTGGACTAACAAGTTTTTCCTAGATATTAGCTTCCCCTTGTTGACCATTAGTCCAAGTGTAAGAATACCCCTTGTATCCCAAATCCTCTAATTGCGCCTCATTAATGGTTGTATGGAAATCCTTGAGCCTTGCGTCTTCTTCCAATCTGCCACCAGTTTTCTCAAAATTGTATAGGATCTCATTGAATTCTCCAAAACAAAGCCAACTAGCATCGATTATGTTGGTTAACTCACGAATGAGACCCCACGTAAATTTCTTAAGACTCTCTTAAGGCCACCCATAAAAGCCCGACAGGCGCCATTGTTTACCTGAATCGACAACTATCCCATCAATGTGGTGCAACGAATCCGATGGAACATTAAAACCAACATTTTCTTTCTTAAGCAAGCACGACCCGCCTCTCCTGCCGCCATTCGATAAATCATAGTTCACTACATGTATTCCATCATATCCGAATTTTTATGTAATTTCAACAACTTCCTCCTTGTGCAATTTGGTTTCCATCAGGAAAACAAACATGGAATATTTTTCCTTGATATACCATTTAAGCACACGAACTGTGAGTGGGTTCTCAAGCCCCGGATAGTTCCAACTAAAGCAACTCATTGTGGTTGGTGGTCTTTGCTTCATCGTAGCCGCAGATTAATCGAAAGGTACATGGGACATTAAAAACACCGAATTCTTTTGTTTGTTTGCCTCCGATGCCTCATTATTTGACTCACCGGATTGCTCGGTGTCAACTTTCCATTTAGGGTTGATGGGGAATGGGATTGGTTTTTACGAGGGTACAATTCTTTAACCTGCTCCAACAGTTTTTGATTTTTGTTAGGGGTTGAGGTTGAGGCTGTTTAAGGTTTGTTAGTATTGAGGGGTTGTGATGGACTTTGAAGCCCCGATTTTTCGAGCATGTAATTGATCCTTTTATTGTCTATGTATTTTATCGACTATTTTACGCGTCACTTTGACGGGTAAATATTAGTAATAAATATATTTTTATGCATTTAATTTCATTTTTATTTATTACTTATGATCATAGTCATTTAGTAATTCTATTTCACATTAATGATCACTTGATTGATCATTATTGCAATTTGTGTATTTGTTAGTCACCTTAGAATTTTAAGAGACTATTTAATTTAGAGACTTATACCTTATAGAATTAAGAATTTGATTTAGAATAATTGTTCATGAGACTTATAAGTGATCAAGGAAATCACTAATTATTTTGGGGATTGATATTATTCATCTATTAACATCAAACTTGGGACAAAAAAAAAAATGGAAATACCACAATTGCCCTTAAGTGAAAGGCAATGAAGACTATTTTGGTGTAGAAATATCTTCCAACTCTTGTACATATACATCTTATATTAGTCATCTTGTGTATAATTACATCATTAATTCAAACATTATACACATCATCTTATACACCAATTCTTTAATATTAATTTCCCCAACTTATTCCCACTCACCCAACATTCCTTCCTTACCCATCCTTTGCCCATACCTTTGACTTTCCTTTTGTCTCCATGCAAGAGACAAATTACAATACATGAAAATTGAACAAAAATTCCCCCTCTCTCTCATGTGAACGACCATTAGGCCATTTTTACAAAAAAATTGCCAAAACTTTCATCCAACAAATTTTAATCTTGAAGCAAATTCTCTTCCTTCTCTCTAAACATTCTCCTCCTTCTCTCTACAATTACTTCACATCTTCAAATCTTCAAGAACAATTCCTTCATATCTTCAAATCTTCAAGAACAATTCCTTCATATCTTAAGTTCAATTTTGACATTTGAAGGTACACATAGAAGACTACATAAGGACATGCAAGCATTGTAGTCACCTTAGAAGACTTGAAGAGAAATTGTTGGAGAATTTGGACTATAAGGTAAGATTTGGACACTAGTGCCCTTTTCTCTTCTTCTTCCTATTTTCTTCAAATTTTAACACCCCTTTTTCATTTTTGAGAAATAGGGGCTGACCTTAAGTGATTCATGAGGGTGAGCAAAATTCCAACTTTGAAGCTTCTACTAGTTCCATTTCATCTACTACACAAGGTAAGTGTAGTATTTCCAATTTTCTCCACCTTCTTCTTTTTCTCCTTAATATTTCACTCATTTTTCTAACTCTTAATTTTTGATATTTTTTGACTTAGGGGCTGTCCTAAGTGAGTTTCAATCAAGTTGTGAAATTTATCCTTTTATTTCACAACTATCCAATTTTAAGGTGGGTGGAAAAATCTTTCCAACTTCTAAGTGTTTTCTTAAATGCATTTAGTATTTTATTATTGAGTACTTTAGATATATATTATGTATTTCATGTTAATTTCTTGTATCAAGTTGTGAGAATTCTCAAGTGTTGCTCAAAAATGCTATTTATTGAAATTTAGGTGCATGCATGAACGCTTTATTGTTGTATTTGATGAATTCTTGTATGAAATTGACATTCATGTGTATGATCCTTGAAATCCATGTTTTGTATGACTTATAACCTGGACAAGTCGAGCATAATTTATTAATTTCAATTTTTGGACTTAAAATGCAACAATGGAAAGTTGGTGGACTTAATTGCAAGAAAATAAAACTTAAGGGACCCCTCTGCAATTTTTGAATTTTGGGACTGAAATCAGGTTCAAAAATGATGTTTGGACATTTTAATAAAGTTTTAAGAGTTTTTAGATAGATAAAATCAACCTTTAAAAGCCCAAGGACTATATTGTAAAATTTTAGAAGTTTGAGGGCTACATTGCAATTTTCGAAACTGTACCAGACCCTATTTTTAAAATTTGAAATTTTAAATCTTAAAGGACTGGAAATAACATATTTTAAGAGTATTCCAAAAATCCAAGTGTTTAGAGCTTGGAAAGTAATTTTACAAAAATTGAGGGACCAAATTGTAAAAGATTGAACTTGAGGACCCAAATGACATTTCCAGGACTTATACAATCCATATACCTGGAAATACTAATTTAACTATAACTTAATGATAATTTGGACCTAAGGTTCAAATTTCATAACAATTGGACCCCTAAAAGCCTTAAAGGCAATTACTTCAAAAAGGGACAAAAATGAAATTTTCAAAGGTTAAGGGACCTATACTTATTTCTTTTTAAAACTGTTTTTGTTCCAAAATCTCACAGACCTTAGTGACATTTTACAACTAGAATCACATTAAAATCCCTTCCGGTTTGTGAGTTCCGATTATTTTAAACTTAGGGCCCGAAATGATAATTTTAACAAATTTTATAAAAACTAGACCTCAAAACTTTAAAAACCTGAATCTCGGAATAATTTAGAGAATCTAGAATCTGACCCCATAATTTACAAAACGGGGCTAATTGTAAATTTTCTTTTTAACAAGGACCTAACTCAAATTATTTTTCTTTTAATGAAATGACCACGGACCCTCCGACTTTAATAATTAATTAAAATATTTTATTTTCTCAAAAATCCCTTGACTTATCGGATCGTCTTGACCGATTAATACCCGATAGCGGGGCGACTTCATCGTTTTGCGATTTTGAATCTATAGTGGGACTTATGTTCTACCTAATCTTTCAAGATATCGAAGATTGCTTATCCTTCTGAAAATCATCTTCATCCAAATACCTCCACCAATGCCATAATTGCCACTCGATATTTCAAAACGTTTCTGAATCGCTTCTGAATCAATAATACTCATTGCTGGTTGACTACCGAACTTGTATTACTTTATTGCTGAGTCCACTTGGTGTGTCGAGCTCACATCGGAATGGATACGTCGTGGATGGGCAACTCGGCCGCTATTCCACTCTCCAGGCCCCCTTGTCCTAATCCCGCAGGCGAGGGACGGAGTTTGTCCAAGGGAAGTGGGTCGTAGTACTTGAGGTATAATCATGATTATGACAATCCGGGCCTAGCTAGCTCTCTTGTGGATTTGTCTTTACCTATGGAGCGATAAGGTGGCAGGTCTTGGACCATCTTGCTCGGGAGTTACAAGGAAGAACGAAGGAATCATTGCTTCAATCCACACGATTCTGGAGTTAATCGGACCCGTTTGGTTGGTGCTACAAATCCGTATGCAACCGCTACTTGTATTGCATTGGCTGGCGCTACAAATTTGTACGCAACCATTACTTGTCTTGCATAGGATTGGTGTTACGTTCCGTACGCAATCCTACCTATCTTGCCTGAATCACATAGTGCCTGTGTGACCACGAACTCTTTCTTTAATTGTATAAGTATATTACTTAACTATATTTATCACGACGCTTGTGGACTGTGTGTGAAATCATGCATCATATCTCACGCATTTTCATACAACTGTTTTCTCACATTAACTATATATACATTGCCACACTTGCACACGATCACCCCATCCACTGAGATTTCTGTCTCATCCCCTCCTGTTTTCTTACCTTTAGATGGGGACTATGTCGACGATGTCGAAATGGCCACAGACTGATTACCCTCGTCCCGCCTGTCGAACTTGCATCCTTTTTCAAATGATTGTACTTATTTCATGTACTTCTATTGATGTTGGACTCCCGTTTATCTTGTTACTCTTTTCTCGCTTTGACTGTAATTTAAGGGCGTAGGACCCTTTGATATTTAAGATTTGGATATTGTGTACTTTACGTTTAGTTTTGGCCTGTAAACTTATTCAGGTTGTTATGTCGGATGTATTTGGATCTTGTTAGACTTTAAGTTATAATTCGTACTTATGTTTATTTTATTTCCGCTGCTTTAGACTCTGTTTCACTTAGGATTGTTGTATCTTTTGTCTAGACTGTTGGGTTTATTTCTGTTTAAGTGGTTGATTGTCGTCGTGTCCCGTCTGGGGCGTGACAGTTTTAGTGGTATCAGAGTTCGGCTAGTAAGATGGAAACTTAAACCGAGCTGGCCCAGGATAGGACCCTCGGTCTGTGTTGGGTAGTACCGCGACTTGACTAATTAAGTGTGAAATAGATTTCAAAATGGTATAGAACCATATTATTGATGTTTAGACTAAGTTAAGAATTTTATACTTGGAGATTCCATAGTCATACTTGTCTTGACTTAGTTGACTCTTGATTGACTTTCCTTATTCTTCCTTATCTTTCCATCTATATTCATCTAATCCATCTTAGTTGTGTTTGATCAGGATGGATCCAACGCCTCTGACCTAGTGGGAAGTAGTGGAGGCCCGTGTTGAGCGGGACTACTATAAGGCATTAAAGCTATATTGGCATCAGACATTTCTTCGGGCCAATTCCGAGCTAACCGGGGAACGTCACCGCACTCGCGAACTAGGACGCCTCCTAGCGAAGAGCCAAGAGGAGAAGAATAGCCTTACTCTCCTAGCTAAGGATCGCGAAAACACCATCCGCGCTCGCGAAGATCAAATTCAGTTGATCCAGAAATGCTTGGACAATACTCGCAAGAAGATGGAGCGCGCCAGTGACGGCCGCACCAAGTGGGAGATGTACGCGTACATGTAGAGGGACACCATCGAACGCCTCGAGGAGACTATCATCTAACAGATGACGGTGATCGACGACCTCACACAGTCTTTGTCTAAGTAGGATACCACTTTGGAGGCTGCTTTGGCAGCCAATGCACTGGCACTGCAACCACCCGAGGTGGAACTACAGGCCGACCCTGAAGCGAACAACAAAGAGGATCCCGAGGAGGATCCCACGGAAGCAGGGGAGCCCGAGGCATTTGAGGCTGCCCCTCTTGGTGATGCTCAAGCACTCGACGCGTGGCTTGAGTTCGTCGACTGGCCGGACGTCGAGGTATTTCCCGAGCCTAATTAGGTCCAGGTCATTGATGTGGATGACAGTGAGGACAACGGCGCAGTCACTGAGTAGATAGATTTTATTTCCCGGAATGTATTTGATGATTGTACTGGATGTTTATTCGTGTTCCGTTGTATTCTCGATTTCTTGTACTATTTTTGTATGAACTTCCTTTGGTGTACTCCAAATTTTACATTAATGGATATGCCTTTTCTCTTACTATTGACTCTAAATCTTGGTTATCATCTCCACCATGAAAGCAAGGAAGGCAATCGCTAGAGGGGCTCAAGGGTACTTGGCGTTTGTAATTAACAAAACCAAGGTCGAGACACAAATTAACCAAGTGCCCATAGTATCGGAATACACAGATGTATTTCCACAAGAACTCACCACTGTCCCTCCAGATAGGGAAGTCGAGTTCACCATCAAGGTATTTTCGGGAACAGTCCTGATTGCTAGAACGCCGTATAGAATGGCTCCTATTGAGTTGCAAGAGTTGAAGACTCAATTGAAGAAGCTGATGGATGTGGGATTTATCCGACCAAGTACGTCTCCATGGAGAGCACCGGTATTGTTTGTCAAGAAGAAGGATGGCACATTAAGACTGTGTATAGATTATCGCGGACTTAATAGCGTGACCATCAAGAACAAATATCCCCTCCCGAGGATATACAAAATTTGTTTGATCAACTTCAAGGAGCGACGGTGTACTCGAAGTTTGATTTACAACAAGGATATTACCAACTGAAGATCCGCAAAGAAGATATTTCCAAAACTGGATTTCAAACTAGATATGGACACTACGAGTTTGTAGTTATGCCTTTCGGTCCGACGAACGCACAAGAACATTTATGGATCGATGCATCGAGTCTTCGACCTATTTGGATCAGTTCGTAGTGATATTCATTGATGACATACTTGTATACTCTAAGTCTTTGAGAAGAGCATGAACGTCATCTCGAAAATTGTTTTCGAGACACTACGAGAGCATAAGTCGTATGCTAAATTCAGCAAGTGTGAATTTTGGCTTAGTGAAGTCGCATTCTTGGGACACATAGTATCCGACAAAGGGATCGCAGTAGATCCTTGAAGGTACAGGCAGGTGGTTGAATGGAAACAACCCGAAGTGCAGAACGGAATCGAAGTTTCTTAGACTAGCTGGATATTATTGAAGATTTATCCGGGATTTCTCCAAGATAGCTGGACCACTCACTCGACTAACCCAAAAGCAAGTCAAGTTTGAGTGGAATGACAAGTGTGAGGCTAGTTTCCAAGAGTCGAAGAAACGACTTACTACGACTCGATCTTAGCCCTTCCAAAGGGAACATAAAACTTTGTCGTCTACAAGTGATGCATCAAAGGAAGGACTAAGAGCGGTGCTCATGCGAAAGGAAAGGTCATCGCTTATGCATCACGAAAGCTCAAGCCGTATGAAGCCAATTACCCAACGCATGACTTGGAATTGGCAGCGATAGTGTTCCCGTTAAAGAAATGGAGACACTATCTCTACGGAGCAACATTCACGGTTTTCACAGATCACAAGAGCTTGAAGTATCTATTCTCTCATAAAGACCTCAATGCGAGGCAACGTAGATTGATGGAGTTAATTGAGGACTATCACGTTGATATTCAATACCATCCCAGGAAAGCTAACGTAGTTTCTGACGCCTTGAGCAGAAAGGCGAGTTTAGCCAAACTAATGATTCGAGAGTGAAGATCATTAGAAGAGCTGAGCAATTGTCCGACGAGAACCAATACTCAGATTTCATGTACTAACATTTCTGTTAAACCCGATCTGCTAAATGAGATCAATGAAGCACAAGGGACAGATGTGCACCTTCAAAAACTGAAAGAGAAGATACTTAAAGCAGAGAGATCAGAATTCTCGGACGTGGAGATGGAATTATCAGATCCCGGAATCGAGTTTATGTACCGAGTGACGAGCGAATTAGGAATAGAATCATAGCAGAGGCACACCATTCGAAGTACACTATACATTCTGGAGGGAACAAGATGTATAGGGACTTGAAACGGAATTATTGGTGGGTAAACATGAAGAACCAGGTAGCGGAGTTCGTTGCGAGATGTTTGACTTGTCAACGTGTAAAAGAATAACACCAACGACTATGTGGTTTACTACAACCATTGAGAATTCCCGAGTTGAAATGGGAACACATAACGATGGACTTCGTGATGGATCTACCAAGGACCAGAGGAGGCCAGGATGCCATATGGGTAGTTGTAGACCGACTCACGAAATCAGCACACTTTTTACCCATCAAGAAGACTGATAGCTTACAGAAACTTGCACTGAGATATATATCCAGAGATCATTGTTTGCATGGAGTACCAGTCGACATAGTATTAGGCAGAGACGACCGGAGGTTCGTCTCGATTTTGGAAGTGCTTGCACGAGGAATTGGGTACCTCGCTAAGTTTCAAAGACAACAAAGACACATCCACAAAGCGATGGACACCGAGCGAACGATTCACCCTGGAATATATGTTGCGAGCGCACGTTGGATTTCTAAGGAAGTTGGGATTCACACTTACCATTGGCTGGTCGCCTACAATAATAGCTATCAGACTACGATTGGAATGGCACCCTACGAGGCACTATAGGGGCAGAAATGCAGATCCCCACTACACTGGGAGATTGATGACTAATGGACTCCAAAAGATAAACGAAAGTCGCGCTCGATTCCAAAGGTCGACTTAGTTTAGGAGGCCATGGAGAAGGTTAAGCTGATCAAGGAACGGATCCGCACAGCTCAGAGCCGCCAAAAGAGTTACACGGACAAGAGAAGAAAGGATTTGGAATTTAAAGCCGGAGATGAATTATTTCTCAGACTCTCACCACGGAAAGGATTGGTCAATCCGAAGAATGGAGGCAAGTTGAGTCCGAGATATGTTGGACCTTACAAGATTTTGCAGAGGATCGGGAAGTTAGCCTACCGACTCGAGTTACCAGCACAATATGCAGGAATGCACGATGTATTCCACGTATCGAGATTGAAGAAGTATCAACCAGATCCAGAGCATATCATCACTCGTGATACTCCTCCTCTGATGGAAAATTTATCCTACACCGAGAAGCCAATCCGGATCATTGACCAGCAGATACGTCAGTTGCGTAAGAGAGAGATTCCGATGGTTAAAGTGGTGTGGCAGAACCACAACCGAGACAAAGACGCAACGTGGGAAATGAAAGAAAGACAAGGAATCAGTATTCGGAGTTATTTTGAAGAGAATTTGGGCACCAAATTCTTTTAAGGAGGGTAGGATGTGAAGCCCCCGATTTTCCGAGCATGTAATTGATCCTTTTATCGTCTATGTATTTTATCGACTATTTTACCACGTCACTTTGACGGGTAAATATTAGTAATAAACATATTTTTTGCATTTAATTTCATTTTTATATATTACTTGTGATCATAATCATTTAATAATTCTATTTCACATTAATGATCACTTGATTGATCATTATTACTATTTGTATATTTATTAGTCACCTTAGAATTTTAAGAGACTATTTAATTTAGAGACTTATACCTTATAGAATTAAGAATTTGATTTAGAATAAGTGTTCATGAGACTTATAAGTGATCAAGGAAATCACTAATTATTTTGGAGATTGATATTATTCATCTATTATCATCAAATTTGGGACAAAAAAAAAATGGAAATACCACATTTGCCCTTAAGTGGATGGCAATGATGACTATTTTGGTGTAGAAATATCTTCCAACTCTTGTACATATACACCTTATGTTATTCATCTTGTGTATAATTACACCATTAATTCAAACAATGTGCACATCATCTTATACACCAATTCTTTAATATTAATTTCCCCAACTTATTCCCACTCATCCAACATTCCTTCCTTACCCATCCTTTACCCATACCTTTGACTTCCCTTTTGTCTCCATGCAAGAGACAAATTACAAGACATGAAAATTGAACAAAAATTCCCTCCTCCTCTCTCTCATGTGGACGGCCATTAAGCCATTTTTACAAAAAACATTTGCCAAAAAATTCATCCAACGCATTTTAATCTTCAAGCAAATTCTCTTCCTTCTCTCTAAACATTCTCTTCCTTCTCTCTAGAATTCCTTCACATCTTCAAATCTTCAAGAACAATTACTTCATATCTTCAAATCTTCAAGAACAATTCCCTCATATCTTCAAATCGTCAAGAACGATTCCTTCATATCTTCAAATCTTCAAAGAACACATCCTTCACATCTTCAAACATTCCTTCTTATCTTCAAGAACACCATCTTCATATCATCAAACACTTCCTCTTTCTTCAAACACTTAACAAAAATACAAGAATTTCCCTTCTTCTTCATAAAATTCGAACCATTCTCTCACAAAGGTAAGAAATTCTATTCTTCAATTCAACTTGATATCCTATAACTCATCACCTTCTCTTCTTAACTTAAGTTCAATTTTGACTTTTGGAGGTACAAATAGAAGACTACATAAGGACATGCAAGCATTGTGGTCACCTTAGAAGACTTGAAGATAAATTGTTGGAGAATTTGGACAATAAGGTAAGATTTGGACATTAGTGCCCTTTTCTCTTCTTCTTCCTATTTTCTTCAAATTTTAACACCCCTTTTTCACTTTGGACAAATAGGGGCTGACCTTAAGTGATTCTTGAGAGTGAGCAAAAATTCCAACTTTGAAGCCTCTACTAGTCCCATCTCATCTACTACACAAGGTAAGTGTAGTATTTCCAATTTTCTCCACCTTCTTCTTTTTCTCCTTAATTTTTCACTCATTTTTCTCACTCTTAATTTTTGATATTTTTTTGACTTAGGGGCTGTCCTAAGTGAATTTCAATCAATTTGTGAAATTTATCATTTTACTTCACAACTCTCCAATTTTAAGGTGGTTGGAAAAATCTTTCCAACTTCTAGGTGTTTCCTTAAATGCATGTAGTATTTTTTTATTGAGCACTTGAGATATATATATTGTGTATTGAATGTTAATTTCTTGTATCAAGTTGTAAAAATTCTCAAGTGTTGCTCAAAAATGCTATTTGTTGAAATTTAGGTGCATGCATGGACACTTTATTGTTGTATTTGATGAATTCTTGTATGAAATGGACATGCATGTGTATGATCCTTGAAATCCATGTTTTGTATGACTTATAACCTGGGCAAGTCGAGCATAATTGATTAAATTTCTATTTTTGGACTTAAAATGCAAAAATAGAAAGTTGGTGGACTTAATTGCAAGAAAATAAAACTGAAGCGACCCCTCTGCAATTTTCAAATTTTGGTACTGAACTCAGGTTCAAAAATTATGTTTGGACATTTTAATAAAGTTTTAAGAGTTTTTAAATAAATAAAATCAACCTTTAAAAGCCCAATGACTAGATTGTAAAATTTTAGAAGTTTGAGGGCTACATTGTAATTTTTGAAACTGTACCAGACCCTATTTTTAAAATTTGAAATTTTAACTCTTAAGGTACTGGAAATAATATATTTTAAGAGTATTCCAAAAATCCAAGTGTTTAGAGCTTGGAAAGTAATTTTACAAAAATTGAGGGACCAAATTGTAAAAGATTAAACTTGAGGACCCAAATGAAATTTCCAGGACTTATACAGTCCATGTATCTGAAAATACTAATTTAACTATAACTTAATGATATTTTGGATCCAAGGTTCAAATTTCATAACAATTGGACCCCTAAAAGCCTTAAAGGCAATTATTTCAAAAAGGGACAAAAATGAAATTTTCAAACGTTAAGGGACCTATACTTATTTCTTTTTAAAACCGTTTTTGTCCCAATATCTTACTGACCTTAGTGACATTTTCCAACTAGAATCATATTAAAATCCCTTCCGGTTTGGGATTTCCAATTATTTTAAACTTAGGGCCCGAAATGACAATTTTAACAAATTTGGGGCCAATGTGAGAATTTTATAAAAAATTGACCTCAAAACTTTGAAAACCTGAATCTCTGAACAATTTAGAGAATTTAGTAACTGACCTCATAATTTTTCAAGGTCGGGACGTTTATTTATTCAATTTTTAACCCCAAAAGTATTGGTTTTTACAAAACGGGGCTAATTGTAAATTTCTTTTTAACAAGGACCTAACTCAAATTATTTTTATTTTAATGAAACAGCCCTGGACCCTCTGACTTTAATAACTAATTAAAATATTTTATTTTCTCCAAAATCCCTTGACTTATCGGATCGTCTTGTGATTAGTTAACGGGCGACTTCCTCGTTCGGGATTTGAATCTATAACGGGACTTATGTTCCACCTAATCTTTTAAGATATCAAAGATTGTTTATCCTCCCGATAATCATCTTCATTCAAATACCTCCACCAACGCCATAATTGCCACTCGAAATTTGAAAACTTTTCTGAATCGCTTCACTAAATCAATAATACTCATTGCTGGTTGACTACCTAAACTTGTATTACTTTTTTGCCGAGTCAACTTGGTGTGTCGAGCTCACGATCGGAATGGATACATCGGGGATGGAACAAGGCAGCTGTTGCTATTCCACTCTCTCCGCCCCATCGTTCTAATCCCCATGGCGAGGAACGAAGTTGGTCCAAGGGAAGCGGGTCGTAGTACTTGGTGTAATCATGATTATGACAATCCAGGGCCTAGCTAGCTCTCTTTGTGGATTTGTCTTTGCCTATGGAGCGATAAGGTGACGGTCTTGGACCATCTTGCTCGAGGAGTTACAAGGAAGAGCGAAAGCAAGTCTAATCCTAATCCGCACGATTCTAGAGTTAATCGGACCCGTTTAGTTGGTGCTACAAACCGTGCGGAACCGCTTACTTGTATTGCATTGGTTGGCGCTACAAATCCGCACGTAACTATTACTTGTCTTGCATAGGATTGGCGTTACGTTCGCACGCAATCTATCTGTCTTACTGAATCACATAGTAGGTACGTGTGACCACGAATTTCTTAAATGTATAAGTATATTACTTAACTATATTTATCATGACGCTTGTGGATCGTGTGTGAAATTATGCATCATATCTCACACGTTTTTCATATTGTTTTCTCGCATTAACTATATATACATCACCACACTTGCACACGATCACCCCATCCACCGAGATTTGCCTCTCATTCCCTCCTATTTTGTAACCTTTAGATGGGGACTATGTCGACGATGTCGAACCGGCCCTGATCGATTACCCTTGCCCGCCTATCGAACTTGCATCCTTTTTCTCGATGATTGTACTTATTTCATGTACTTCTATTGATGTTGGACTCCCGTTTATCCCGGTTACTCTTTTCTCTCTTTGATTTTGTAATTTAGGGCGTAGGACCCTTTGACATTTAGGAATTTGATATTGTGTACTTTACGTTTAGTTTTGGCTCGTAAACTTATTAAGGTTATATGTCGGATGTATTTGGATCTTGTTAGACTTATGTTGTAATTCCTACTTATGTTTATTTTATTTCCACTTTGCTTTAGACTATGTTTCACTTAGGATTGTTATCTTTTATCTAGATTGGGTTTATTTCTATTTAAGTGGTTGATTGTCGTCGCGTTCCATTTGGGCGTGACACGGTGTGTTGTATGATGGGGGGGATGGTTGGGTGAGGTGTGGAGATGGTCTTGGTATTTTTAAATGGTGGAGGAAGGGGCGGTTTTAGGAAGGGTATCATAGTCAGAGAGATTGCATGTATTCGTAAGAGTTTTGTTTGGATTGGTTTTTGTGAGGTTAGAGCATGTTGTTGTTTTGAGTGAAGGGGGATGAGAATTTTGGGATTGGGTGGGGGCTAGTTTTGTGGGGTGTGCATGAATTATTTCCCTTGGTACATCGGGCAGGTGTTTGTTACTAGTAGAGGTGGTTTTCGAATGGGTGGGGTGGGAGAGAGGCGGGTAGCATATTATTTTCTTTGTGGGGTCGAGATGTGAGGGATAAGGATTGTAGAGACTTTTGAATCAGGTCATTCGGTGGAGATGTATTTCCATTGTTGGTGGAGAAGGGTTTTTGTTGGGTGTATTTAGTTTGTCTTTGGTATTGGCACGAAGGAGTAGGGCGTTGGTTTGATGATGATGATTCCACCGAGAGTTCTCGTGCAAAGAGGTTACGGGACGTGTGTGTACGTGAGTATGGGTCTTTCTCGGGAGAAGCGAGCGATGGAGGGGAGACACTTTAAACCAAGGTTCGTCCTTCATGCTTGCCGTATCCTAGCATTAGATTCGGGTCATAACCATCACAATTCAAAAAATTTCCAATCATCCCACAAAGACAAGCAATACGTGGATAGTGATTCATACTTAAGCGGCAATACCAATTTATTTCCTTGTACTACGATAGTCAAGCACGAGTTTAAGTGTTTGGTAATATCAATCAAGAATCCGAAATGGAGAAATTTACCGAACAATCTTTATGTGGAGAGGTCTAGTATTTCGGGCTCACCGGAGTTGACGAGCTAGGGTTTGTGCTCAATTTTGGTTCATGCATGCAACCGGCACATTGTATGCATGAATCCGTAAAGCCACTTTTGTAACCTTAGCCATGGATGGTTTGTTCATCCACGTCTAGTTTGCGTATCGCAAAAAGTCCCTTGTCATAGTGCCATGGTTGGTTCGCCAACAGCTTTTCCCTACCCTTCTCGTCTTCAAAACAAAATAAAAATAGGTCTTCCCCCCATTCCCGTGCTATGATTGGCGTTTTGGTTTTTCACGCCATTTTCATGACTTCAAAAAAATAAAACGATTTCCAGGATTTACCTAGTATATAGTTTTCCTACCAAACAGAAATCCTTTTGTACCGTATGACTGGAATCGATTGTGTGAAAATCATTTAAATCCACAACTTCTTCCTCCCTTTCAGTTAAATCCTCCATAATATCTGTTATCTCAGATTTGATGGGATCAGAAAGCTGTTAGCGAAACACAGTGAAGTAAAACAAAAGAATCGTGCCTCCGCTAACAAAACCCTATCCAGATCAAAGTGAAGTGTGAGGCTTCGTCACAGTCGTGGCACACCTGCAACCAAAACAGAAAACTGGGAAGAAAAAACAAGGAAGAAACGAGGACAAAAAGAGAAAACAACAGTTAGAGAAACAAAAAAACGACAGACCAAACAAACAAGACTAAAAACTATGGATCATATCGAAAAGAAGAAGACAACGAGAGAAACGGTGGTGAGATTTTTGTGGGAAGAAACGGCGATGGAAAGCCGGACTCCAAGAAAACCCTAACAGAAGCCCTAAAGGACAACAACGACTCCTTCAAGAGGAGAACTCTGTCTATAAAATTAGGCTTTATATACTTGATCCTGAAAAATGGAACAAAAACATATACATAGATTTTTTTGTGAAGTTCATGCTAAGGAACAAAAACATATACATAGATCTTCTTTGTGAAATTCATGTTAAGGAAATTTCTAAACTGGGATACTGTTCGAATCATCATGTCTGAATCAATTTTTTGAAAGGCGAAAATCTTCATAGTAGAATGTGCGAGATTGTTAAGGCTAATATATAAGAATGTATCAATTGCATGCAATATTAAAAGTAAAAAGAATTACATGTAATTAACTGAAAAGTATTAAATATTTAAGTGAAAAATACATTGAACTCAAATGTGTTACGTTTTTATGTGAAAAGTGTCACTTTTTATTAAAATTAATATTATTTTTACTCTGAAAAGTATACGTTTCAAAGGAACAAAAATGATCATTTACTTGCAATGTTATATAAATATTTTTCAAAAGTATCACTTTTTATTTAAAAACATATCACTTTTTCTCTAAAAAGTATATGTTTCAAAGTAACAAATTACATTAGTAGCTCTACTTGATATCACGTTTTAGTTAAAAAAAATATCACTTTTACTTTGAAAAATATACATTTTTAAAATAATAAAGCTGATTATTTACTTGCAAAGTTATATACATCATTGTTCAAAAGTATCACTTTTTATTAAAGAAAGTATCATTTTTATTCTAAAAAGTATATGTTTCCAAAGTAACAAAATTACATTAGTAGTTCTCCCAACATAGTATCTCTCTAAACTCGAAAGGTACCATTTTTTATTAAAAATATCATTTTTATTCTACAAAGTATACATTTTTCAAGATAACAAAACGATTAACTGTTTACAACTTTGTTTAATAGTATCACATTTTATTAGAAAATGTATCATTTTTACTCTAAAAAGTTTATGTTTCCAAAATAATAAAAAGAGCAATAGTAGTTTCCCTGAAAAGTATTAGTTTTTTCCTTTAAAAATACTAGTAAAACCACGAAAAGTTTTAGTTTTTTCCATTCAAAAGCTGAATATTTGTTTATATGACATAATTATCGAAGATCTCGAAATAAATGTCCATTTATTGGGTTGGAGTCTTGTGAGTTCCAATTTGAAAGAGATAGGAGGTGGAGAAACCCTAGGTCTTTTTTTTTTTCAGAAATGGTGAAACCCTAGGTCTTGAAGAAATAAACAATTATCTTCATCTTTAGATGATAAGAACCGAAATTCATGGCCGAGGCCGAAGTTCTAAAAGCAACACTTAGCAATGATTTGAAAAGTTAAGGGTTAGAAGAAAGAGGAAAAGAAGGAGGAGTGAGTAGTGAGAGTGGTGAGGAAGAAGAAGAAGAAGAAGAAGAAGAAGAAGAAGAAGAAGAAGAGAGAGAGAGAGAGAGAATTTAATAAAATTTCTGATTTTCTTTTATGGTTTATTAACATATCATGTAGCAGATCAAAGTAGTGAGATCCGTCTCACGCAGGCCGTTCCTATAATTTAAGAGGTCTTGTGCAAAACGAAAAGGGGGCCCTTTATATTCATATAAAAAAGTAAAAAAAAAATAACAAATAAAGTAATGAGCATATATTTCCATTTTGACGTTTCAACTACAAAAAGGAGATACTTTAATATCATTACATCGAGATATTTAAAGGAGAAAAACTATCAATACATTAGCCATTGAAAATCGATCTCCTTGCATTTTTATCTGCAAAATCATCAATCATTCTTTTCTTACGTTTATCATGTCCAAATGGATATTTTCGAGGGGGCATTTGTGATTTTCTATTGAAATTAAAAAAATTATTGTAAAGTATTAAATGCAAGTCCAAAATTACATAGGTTACATTTTACCCATAAAAAAATCTTAATAAAATAGAAGACATTGAGAATATAATGAAAATTGAAATCATAAACGAAATAGAATAAGCATTGATATAATAAATATTAATGGAGCGAAAATGTGAAGCCCCGATTTTTCCGAACATATAATTGATTCTTATTGTCGTCTATGTATTTGATCGACTAATTAATATATATATTTTGTATTTTATTTCATTTTATTTATTACTTGTGATCATGATCACTATTAATTTATTTTGCATTTATGATCACTTGATTGATCATTATTACTATTTTTGTATTTATTAGTCACCTTACAATTTTAAGAGACTATTTATTTTATAGAACTTTACCTTATAGAATTAAGATTTTTATTTAGTATAAGTGATCATGAGACTTATAAGTGATCAAGGAAATCACTAATTATTTTGGAGATTGATATATTTCATCTATTATCATCAAATTTGGGACAAAAAAAAAAATATGGAAATACCCTAAATACCCCTATAGTGACGACCAAAATGGAATTTTTGGTGTAGAAATATCTTCCAACTCTTGTACACATACACCTTATGTTATTCATCTTGTGTATAATTACACCATTAAATCAAACATTATACACATCATCTTATACTACAATTTTATATCATTAAATCTCCCAACATTCCCCACTATCTCCAACATTCCTCTCTTTCCTCTCAAATTCCATTCAAACCCATTCCTTGCCCATACATTTGACTCTCCTTTTGTCTCCATGCAAGAGACAAATTTTAAGACACCAAACTTGATTATATTTTGGACCCAAGGTTCAAATTTCATAATAATTGGACCCCTAAAAGACTTAAAGGCAATTATTTCAAAATGGGACAAAAATGATATTTTCAAAAGTTAAAGGACCTACAGTTATTTATTTTAAAACATGCTTTTTTCCCAATATCCCAATAACCTTAGTGACATTTTTCAACTGGAATCACATTAAAAGACCTTAGGTTTGTGAGTTCCGATTATTTTAAACTTAAGGTCCGAAATGGCAATTTTTACAAATTTGGGGCCAATGTGAGAATTTTATAAAACCCGACCTCGAAACTTTAAAAACCTGAATCTCGGAATAATTTGGAGAATTTAGGAACTGACCTCATAATTTTTCAAGGTCGGGATATTTATTTATTCAATTTTTAACCCCAAAGGTTTTGATTTTTACAAAATGGGGGCTAAATTGTAAATTTTCTTTTATAAAGGACCTAACTCAAATTATTTTCTCTTTTATTAAAATAGCCCTGGACCGTCTGACTTGGAGATTTAATTAAAGTATTTTATTTTCTCAAAAACCCCTTGACTTATAGGACCGCTTTGACCGATTAATACCCGATCGCGGGGCGACTTCCTCATCTTTCGGTTTTGAATCTATAACAGGACTTATGTTCCACCTAATCTTTCAAGATATCGAAGATTTCTTATCCTTCCGATAACCATCTTCATCCAAATAACTCCACCAACGCCATATTGCTACTCGTGAATTTTCAAAAAAATTCGAATCGCTTCCTCCTGAATCAATCATACTGATCGCCTGGTTGTATGCGTACTTGTATTTACTTTCGCGCTCGAGTCAACTTTGTGTGTCGAGCTCACGGTCGGAATAGATACATTGGGGATGGAACCGGGCAGCTCGGCCGCTATTCCACTCTTCCGGCCCCATCGCCCTAATCCCGCAACCGAGGACCTGAGTGTCTAAGGGAAGCGGGTCGTAGTGCTTGAGGTATAATCATGATTACGACGGTCATCCGAGCCTTGCAAGCTCCACTATGAATTTTGTCTTTGTCTATGGAGCGATAAGGTGACCGGTCTTGGACCATCTTGCCTGGGGAGTTACAAGGAAGAACGAAGGAATCGGGCCATCGATCCACACGATTCGGAGTTATCGGACCTATTTGGTTGGCGCTACAAATCCGTGCACGCAACCGCTACTTGTTTTGCATTGGTTCGCGCTACAAATCCGTGACGCAACCATTATTTGCCTTGCATGGGATTGGCGTTACATTTCCGTATGCAATGCTACCTTTCGATGAATCACATAGTGTCGTGTGACCATGAATATTTTCTTGAATCGTATAAGTATATTACTTAAATATATTTATCACGACGCTTGTGTCTTTGTGTGTGAATTCTTGCATCATACTCACGCATTTTCATATAACTATTTTCTCACATTAACTATATATATTGCCACACTTGCACACGATCACCCCATCCACTGAGATTTGTCTTATCCCCTTTGTTTTCTAACCTTAGATGAGGACTTCGTTGAAGATCTTTGAATCGGCCACAGATTGAGCCCTTGTACTCCGCTTGTTGGATTTACTATCTTTTGTTGTTGATGTCGTCGGACTTGTTACTATTATTTGTTGTTGGACTTACTACTTCTTGTTGTTGTCGTTGGACTCTTTTCTTGTGTTTGTTGTTGGACTCTTGTATTCCTTTTCATTCCGATTTAATCAAGGGCGTAGGACCCTTTGACGCTAAGTTGTTATCTTTAGATCATATCGGGGATGTAATTTGGATTACGGATATTATGGATCGTAAGTTGTAACGTGTTTCTTTATTTCCGCTGCTATTTAGACTGCATTCCATTGGGTTTTGATGATATTCATCTAGAATGTTTGGTTTACTTGTATTTAAGTTGTGGATCGCCGTCGCGTCCCGTTTGGGCGTGTGATTAGAGTGGTATCGAGCTCGGCTAGTAAGATGGAAACTTACACCGAGCTGACCCAGGATAGGACCCTCGGTCTGTGTTTTGGGTAGTACCGCGACTTGACCAATTAAGTGTGAAATCGATTTCAAATTGGCATAGAACCACCTTATTGATGCTTGAACTAAGTTAGAACGCATATTTTAAGATTTCATAGTCATACTTGTTTTGACTTAGTTGATTTTTGACTGATTTCCCTTATTCATTCCTTCCTTATTCTCTTCTTATCTTTCCTCTACCTTTGACTGATCCGCCTTAGTTTTGTTTGATTCACGGCACCGGGAGATTTATCGCGTGACCTCGCAGCTAGACGAGGAGCGCCAACGTAATAGGGACCTCGACTTAGAGCTTGGCGAGGAGTCAAGAAGAGAAGAGAGCCGATTGTTGTCATCAAGGACCGCGATAACACCATAAAGAGCGGGAGGACCCGAGATCTGAGTATCAGGAGCGCCTGGATAACATGCAAGAGAAGATGAAGAGGGCAAGTGACGGTCGCGAGAAATGGGAGATTGATGCCCGCCTATCCCGTGACACCGTCGAGCGCTTGGTGAGACCCTCATCAAGCCGATGATAGTCATAGAGGACCTTACACGTGCCCTAGCTCCGAGAGACGCCGCACTAGAGGCTACTTTTGGCAGCTAATGCTCGGCCCATTGCCACCGCCCAAGGTGGAGCCCGTACTTGACGCCAAGGAGGAACACGAGGAGGATCCGAGGAGGATCCTAAGGAGGATCATCGACATTGGAGAGCCGGAGGCACTCAAGGCTGCTCCACTCGATGAGGCCTCGGGATTCGAGCAGTGGTTGGACTTCGTGGATTGGCCGAGGTTGAGGCGCCACCTCACCCCGACCCACCCGATTATGGACATAGTGCGAGCGGCGATGATGGCGATCTCACCGATTAGTTAGCGATTGTCGTTTGTACTACGTTGTTGTTGTCGTGTATTCCAGTGTTGTACCTTACCTTTATTGTACTAGATTCTCATTTGTATTTTGGTCCGATGTATCCGACTTAGTATTTCTATTTGTTGTACTATGGGTGTATTCAAGTTTTATATTAATGGATATGCCTTTTGCTATTTATTCAAGACTTGTATTTGTTGTTTCTTTCCTGCGATATCACTTGCTTTACGCGAATAATTATTGTATTCATTTACTCGTGAATCACAACTAACGCTTCAAGATACGAGAATGGCCGAACATCGAGGACGTGAGAGACCTCGTCGCGTTCCACGAGGGGGATGATGACGCGTACCCAGGGATCGGGTACCCTCTCTCCGACTACCACCGCCTCCTCCACTGCTGTAGGAGACAATTTGACCGCACAAGCCTTACAAAGAAATCTTGGTTTTTGAGGTATGTGAGCCTCAACCCCGTGCTCGAACCGCCAGAGAGACGAACGATCGCACGTTGGAGCGATTTTTGCGGTTCGACCCACCAGCCTTCTTCGGAGAACTCGGACGATTTGAAGGCGAAGAATGGGTAGAGAAATTGGAGAATATCTTCAATGCTCTCCAATACTCGGACGCAAGCGAGAAAGTCACACTCGCCGTATTTCGTTTGGAATCAGCTAGAGACTGGTGGGCGGTTGAAAGGAGATGGGAACAGACGGGTAGTCGAATCGTAAGTCCAAGCGGCACGATAATCTAGAGGGGTCGAGAGATTATATCCATCTTTTCGATTATTGCCCTCTTTTTCAAAACAAATACGCCAAGACAATAATAAAGGTGCGGGAAGTAAACAACACGCGTCGATTTAAAGAGGTTCTACCCACCTAGGGCCTAATCCTCTACCACCCCAAAATATATCAGGCATGGATTTCAAAAGAAAAAGAATTTTATTAATTACCACAATTAATACAAATTCAACTTACAACACCTTGAAGAGCACCACACTCTTCTTCAACACCACCTTTGGAGATTACCACAATCTCCCTTTGAAGATTACCACAATCTTCCTTCACCGCCTTTGAAGATCACCACAATCTTCAATCTTGAAGAATACCAAATTCTTCAACACCTCAAGAGCACCACACTCTTGAAACACCTATCACCTAGATCACCCAAGTGTATTCTTTCCACAAGAATACTCACAAGGATGTCTTGTGTTGAATGATGACAAAAATCAAGATTACAACTCAATAATGAATATTACAATTTGAGTGCAAGTGTAATCAAGAAATAAAGCCTAGACCTCAAGATGTGAAAGTGAAATCCTTAGGCTATAAATACAACAAGAGTGTTGAATATGAAAGCTTGGAAATTTGCGGATTTCTTGTTGTGAATTTGCTTGTGTTTGTTGTGCTACTTGTGTCTTCAATTCATCCTCTATTTATAGGGAAACTTCACCAACATAGGCTCCCAACATAGGCTCCTCTATCTTCACTTTTGTCTACAAAAAGAAGATCACAAGATGTAGAAATATTGTACAAAATTGAAAAGCAAATCTTTCATCACAGATTGCAATGGTTGGAATTTTTGTCAAAAAATAACATAGGGCGACGGTTGCCCGGTTGAAGATTTCGACCGTTTGAAAAAAATAGTGCGATCCAGGTAGGGGTTGCGGGGGTGCGACGGCCGAGGTGGGGTGCGGCCGCCTAAAAAATGCGACAGTGGCCGACCTCACCCTTGACCGGTCCCCCTCCTTTTTTTTTTTTTTTCAAGGCCTGTAAGTTATGTTTCGTGTTTCTTATCTTGGTACCAATCGACCACTTTGGGATAAGTGGCCGACCTCCCTTTTAAATGTTGTCCGATTTTTTCAAAAATAAACTTCAAGAAATACTCCAAAAAATTAGTAAAAATATTTTAAATCATTTGGGAGTATTTAGACAACATTTATAAACATAATTTTGGTGTAAAAACCAATTTAAACAAAACCATCAAAAGTGTTGTCCAATTTTTATCAAATTAAAAACTCTAAGAAATACTCCAAAAATTAGTAAAAACATTTTAAATCATTTAGGAGTATTTGGACAACATTTAAAAACATTGTTTTGGTATAAAATCTTATTAAAACAAAATCATCAAAATCTTGATAAAAACATTTATCTAACAAACTCCCCTTTTAGATGATTACAAACCAAAACAATTTTTAGAAGGTCGATTTTAAAACAAAACAAATTTTCCGGTCTTAAAACAACAATCAATTACAAACAAGATACATCATAAGTACAAACACACAAGGATAGGAGCAAAGATTTTTCAAAATCATTTTTGCACAAGCTCCCCTATCAACATGCATATAAAGAACAAGTATTCCATGAGCTTATAAGCTCCCCTGTCACAAAACATCATTAGTCAAGCATAAAAGTCCACAATACATCAAATGGACTAAGCATTTTTCACAGACTTATGGCTTTCAAGAGCCCTAGCTTATAGCTTTTCTAGCGAGCTTTTAAGTGCCCTAGCTTATAGCTTTCTAGCGAGCTTATTTTCGCTTCTTTGAGCGTATGAGCGTTTTCATGTTTCTCCCCTTTGGAATCATCAAAAAGAATGTTAGCACGATAAAAACATCATATAGTCATATCAAAGTGCGCAAATTTATCGATTTATCGAGCTTTTTGAGAATTGAAGCTTAAATTCCAAATAAAAGGGAAAAGTTTATCAATTGACTTGCAAAAGCTCATTTGATTGATAAAACATGATCTCTATAAACTTATATGACTTTTCAAATCGAGAGAATCACGTAGGTGATGAATTTTTCATTGAAACATTTTGTCGAACACTTGGCGTGCGTCGAATAAAGCTAGAAGTATATAACGCCTTTGAAATTCATTTAAGCCAAAAATTTTCATCACTAACATTCAATACATTATAAATATTAAGCTCATCACATTCATATGAAACTAGCATCAAGAATTTTGCAAATAAGTCAAAATCTCAAGGTTCAACCCAATTGAGCAAATGGAGTAGAATTCTTACCATTTATTCGGTAAAGATGAGCAATGATGATGATAAACGAGCTTAATGAAGTCCAAAATATAAAACATATGCAAGAAAACAAATTTGAAGTGAAATTTGTGTGATTTAGGCAAAGGGACGAAAAATGGCCAAAATAAGTTAAAATGAAGAATGTCAAGACAGAACGGTTTTAATCCAATTTTAAGCCTAGGGCGACGGCCGAGGTTGAGGGCGACGGTCGGCGTTGAGGGCGACGGTTGCCCTCAACCATTTCAGCCCTTGTGTTGAAAAAATTTCCAAAAT